>JANFOE010002303.1:0-90904 GCA_025667525.1 Glebionis coronaria
GCCAGACTTTCGAGCGTCCTTGGTTCGAAGACAGCATGCAGGCCGCGAAACTGAAAGCGGACGTGGCCTTCGAGTTTTTCTCGCTGCTCGGTTCGCCGTTCTATTGCTTCCATGATGCCGACGTACGGCCGGAAGGCAAAAACTTCGCCGAAAACACCAGGAACCTCAACGAGATCGTTGATTATTTCGCGCAGAAGCAGGCCGATACCGGCGTAAAGCTGCTGTGGGGCACGGCCAACCTCTTCTCCAACCGCCGCTTCATGTCGGGTGCTGCAACCAATCCGGATCCTGACGTCTTCGCTTTCTCCGCCGCAACGGTGAAGACCTGCATGGACGCCACCAAGAAGCTCGGCGGCGCGAACTACGTTCTGTGGGGCGGCCGCGAGGGTTACGAAACACTGCTCAACACCGATCTTT
Source organism: Glebionis coronaria (assembly GCA_025667525.1). Lineage (NCBI taxonomy): Eukaryota > Viridiplantae > Streptophyta > Magnoliopsida > Asterales > Asteraceae > Glebionis > Glebionis coronaria. The sequence goes on from JANFOE010002303.1 coordinate 418, forward strand.
CCCGCGAGCTCGACCAGCTCGGCCGCTTCCTCAATCTGGTGGTGGAATACAAATACAAGATCGGTTTTGAAGGTACGATCCTGATCGAGCCGAAGCCGCAGGAGCCGACCAAGCACCAGTACGACTATGACGTCGCCACCGTTTATGCCTTCCTGCAAAAGAACGGTCTCGACAAGGAAGTGAAGGTCAATATCGAGCAGGGCCACGCGATCCTCGCCGGCCATTCCTTCGAGCACGAACTGGCCATGGCCAATGCCTTCGGCATTTTCGGGTCCATCGACATGAACCGCAACGATTACCAGTCCGGTTGGGATACCGACCAGTTCCCCAACAACGTGCCGGAAATGGCGCTCGCCTATTATCATGTTCTTGCTGGCGGCGGCTTCAAGAATGGCGGCACCAACTTCGATTCCAAGCTGCGTCGCCAGTCGCTCGATCCGCAGGACCTGCTGATCGGCCATATCGGCGGCATGGATTGCTGCGCTCGTGGCCTGAAGGCAGCGGCGAAGATGATCGAGGACGGCGCATTGTCGAAGCCGCTCAAGGAGCGCTACGCCAAGTGGGATTCGCCGGAAGCCCAGAAGATGCTGCGCGGCGAGCTGAAGCTCGACGAGATCGCGGCACTGGTCGAGCGCGAGGATATCAATCCCGAGCCGAAATCGGGTCGTCAGGAATATCTCGAAAACGTCGTCAACCGTTACGTTTAAGCATAACGTTCCAAGCTAGTGTGGGGCGGCGGATCTGGCCGCCGCTCCCGTTTTTTCCGTCGCGAAATGTTTCTACCATTTGCAGGTTTTGAGCTTGATCGCGAAGTCCTTTACTTCCTGTACGAAATCTCCTCCGCCTGAGACAATCTCCAGTTCGAAATCGGCGAGTTCTTCTCCGGCGGTTGCCTGTTTCACCACAGCACCCAGATCCGCGAGACCGGCTTTGATCTGATCCGGCGTCAGCGAAAAACCACGCGCGGCCGCATCGGCCCCGATCGCCTCGGCAAGTTCGGCCTCGTTGGTGATATTGGCGAAGCGGGCAAGTGTTGCCGTGTCTTTGCGGATCTGCGCGTAATAGGCGGCGGCCTGTGTGGTCGTCATGTCTCTGCTCCCGTTGCGATAGAGCGTTTGCGGTGAAGGAAGGTTCAGCGGAAACGCTCTCATTCCATGTTTTCATGAATGCCAGGCGCAAGAGCGTGATGCGCTCCTGCGCCTGGGTTCAGGCAATCTGCGGCACTGGAGGTTCCGCTGGCCAACTCCATATTCGGCGACAAAAACACTTTGTGACAGGCTGATGAGCTATGCTGGAGCCTCCAGGCGCTATGCATTCAAAGTCATCGTCGTCGGCACCGATGCGGTGGAGACCGTGCCGCCAGTTTTTCGATCCGCAGGACCTGCCCATCGGCATATCGGCGGCATGGATTGTGCGCGCGCTCTCAAGGCAGCGGCGAAGATGATCGAGGATGGCGCGTTGTCGAAGCCGCTCAAGGAGCGCTACGCCAAGTGGGATTCGCCGCAAGCCCAGAAGATGCTGCGCGGCGAGCTGAAGCTCGATGAGATCGCGGCACTGGTCGAGCGCGAGGATATCAATCCCGAGCCAAAATCCGGTCGCCGGGAATATCTGGAAAACGTCGTCAATCCTCACGTTTGACATCGACAAGAGGGCACCGTCAGCGCTGCCCTCTTAGGCATCGGCGAAGGGTTCCCTGCAGGCGGGCCCTTTACCGGCGGAATGGTTCGACATGTCCACATCCGCGCCCGTTTTTCGGCGGCATGGCGCCAGGATTTGCGCTAGCATTCTTCCATGATGCTGTTCAAACGCCCCGACACCGAAACGCTTTACGCCGCCCTCGTGGCCAAGGACCCCGCCTATGAAGGCGTGGCTTATGTCTGCGTGACGTCCACCAAAATCTTCTGCCGCTTCACCTGCACGGCGCGCAAACCGAAAATCGAGAATTGCCGCTTTCGGGAAACCATCGCCGAATGCCTTGAAGCGGGGTTTCCGGCCCTGCAAGCGGTGCAAGCCAATGTTGTCCTACGGCGCGGCCGACGAGACGGTCGCCTCGCTGCTCGCGGCCCTTGAGGAAGACCCGGCGCGGCGCTGGAGAGAGGATGATATCGTGGCGCTCGGCCATGATCCATCGACGGTCCGGCGCGCGTTCAAGCGCCGTTTCGGCATGAGCTTTCTGGAAATCGCCCGCTTGAGGCGGCTTGGCGATGCGGCTGAGAGCATTGCCTCCGGCGAAGCGGTGATTGGTGCGCAGATCGATGCCGGATACGAGTCCGGCAGCGGTTTTCGCGCGGCCATCAACCAGTTCTTCGGTACCTCGCCAGCTGCCATGAAAGGCAAGGGCTTCCTCAAGGGCGCCTGGATCGACACGCCTGTTGGCCCGATGCTCGCCGTTGCCGACGATCACGCCCTGCATCTGCTTGAATTTGCCGACCGGCCGGCACTGCCCGCAGAACTGAAACGGCTGAAGACGCGCACCGGCGCGGATATGGTGCTTGGCCGCACGGCCGCGACCGAAACGATCGAAGCAGAACTTGAGGCATATTTCGCGGGCCGCTCTGCGAATTTCGAAACCCGGCTTGCCGGCCACGGCACGGCTTTCGAGCGCGATGTCTGGCGGAACCTGCGGGCCATTCCAGTGGGCAGGATCGTCAGCTACTCCTCGCTCGCAACATCCATGGAAAGGCCGTCGGCCGTGCGTGCCGTCGCCCGCGCCAACGGCGCAAACCAGATCGCCATCGTCATTCCCTGCCACCGCGTGATCGGCGCCGATGGCAGCCTGACCGGCTATGGCGGCGGGCTGTGGCGCAAGAGGTGGCTGATCGAGCATGAGCGACGCATGGCCGAGCGGCTGGCGCGGGAAATGCCGCTTGCTTCGTGAGCGGGCCGGGTGTTGGCGAAGGGCCGCCCTTTGGTACCTTGGCGAGGGGGGTAAACCACTCGCCAGCGCCGGTAATCGAAAACCAGCATTCAATCCGGCAGGTTCGGCACCACCTTGCGCGACGGGAACAGCTCGCGCGTCACCGTCATGGCAATGAGCGATAGCGGCAGGGCAAGCATTGCGCCGGCTGCGCCCCACATCCACGTCCAGAAGATGATCATGACGAAAACGAGGAAGGGATTGATCTCCATGTTGCGGCCAACGACCGCCGGGAAGGCAAGATTTTCCATCAACAGGTGAATGGTGAAAAACACGCCCGCTGGCAGCAGTGCAAGGATCATGTTGTCATGGGTGATGATGCCCGCGACGGTGAGCGATATGGTCATCAATGTAATGCCGAGAAAAGGGATAAAGCTCGAAAGGAAGGCAAACAGCCCCCAGAGAAGCGGCATGGCGAGGCCGCCGAAATAGGCGATGACGATCATCGTGACGCCCAGTGCCGCGTAGATGAGGCTAGCCGTCGCGAAATAGGTGCCCAGCACCTTCTCCACCGAGCCGATGATGCGAATGGTTCTCAGCCTTTGATGGCGTGCCGGAAACGCCATGATGAGAGCCTTGCGCAGGCGCAGGCGGCTGTAGAGAAACATCAGCAGCGCCGCAAGGAAGATGAGGCCCTGAACAATCGCAGGTGTCACGTTTGCGCCAAGCAGGGAGATGATTTCACCGCTCCGCGACAGCAGAGATTCCATCGACATCGAGCCCATGCTGAAGGTGGCGGCGGATATATTCAACCAACGAAAATTTTCGACGTAGGGCAGGAAGCGGTCGATGCTGCGCTCGATAAGGGCCGGGCCCTCCGTTGCCAGTTGCGAGACCGGATCGATCAGCGAATTCACCACGAAGAAGATGACGGCGGCAACTAGGCTCGACAGGATGATGGCAACGCCTGCGCCGGGAATGCCGTAAGAGGCGAGTTTTTCGGCCGAGATGCCGAGGATCATGCCAACGACAACAGCCATCACGACGGGCATGAGGATCATCGACAATTCATGGATGACCGCCATGGACATGATCAGGAAAATGCCGATGACCGACCAGGCAACAAAGACGTCGAGCGCCTCCCGGCCCAGCGGCTGCTGGCTGCGCGCGTCGTCCCTTTGCGACACCGATGCGGGTGTCGCGAGAGGATCAGCGTGGTCTGCGATCAAGGTCGCAGGGCCGGCGTGATCCGGTTTGGCATTCTCATTCATCGGACTATCCCCCAATAAGGCGATTAACGTCCGAGAAATCCGGCGGTTCCGGGGCTGCGCAAATTTCAGCGGCCCCGCTGTCTAGCCTTATGCGGATAGCTTCAGGCCGATGCCCCAGGGGTCTTTCACGACGATCCCGTCGCTTTGCCTTTCCGTGGCAATTTCAAGTCGGTCGAGCGCGGAAATCGCCTTTTCGAGCGCGGCCGGTTCGTTGAATTTCAGCGAGTAGCCGGAAAGGCCGGTCATGTTGTCCTTGCGGGCCACGGCACCGCGGCTGTTCCAGATATTGGCGGCAACGTGGTGGTGGTAGGCGCCCGACCCGAAGAAACTCGCGCCCGGATAACGCGCCATGATCTTCAGCCCCAGCACATCCTGATAAAATTCATCCGCCTGCGGAATATTACCGACCTGCAGATGGATGTGGCCGATGGCGGTTCCATCCGCAGCACCCGTGAAGGCCGTCTTCGGCGCGCTGTCGTAAAGTGCCTGAAGGTTGAGGCCGAGTGTCGCCATCTCGACGGTGCCGTCGGGCTGGTAGGTCCATTCGTCAGGGGAACGATCGCGATAGACCTCGATGCCGTTGCCTTCGGGGTCGGCGAGATAGATCGCCTCGCTGACCAGATGATCGGAGGCGCCCTGGAGCTGGATATTGTTATGGGCGGCATGCGCCAGCCAGTGGGCGAGATCACTCCGGCTCGGCATCAGGAAGGCGGTGTGGAACAGCCCGGCAGCGTTGCGCGGCGCGCGTTCCGCCGAGGTGGAGGTGGAGAGGGTGAGCAGCGGCTGGCCGCCGACACCAAGCACTTCGCCGCTCGCACTCTTTTCCAGAACCGAGAGTCCGATGATCTTCTGGTAGTAGTCGGAAACACGCGGCAGATCGTGAACGACGAGGTGCGCCTGACCCACATAAGCTGGCCGCGTCAGGGCGAATTGTTTGATTTCACTCATCTTGATCTCCATATTGAATCCGACGCCCCGTCGGGGCGGATCGGTCGCCGAAGGATCGGCCGACGCCGCTTTGCGGCGGTTGTCGAAGGTGAGTATGGGCTGATTTCGTCGTTCAGAAAAGATCGCCTGCAGACGATTGACTGTCCACTATTTGTTGACAATGAAGCTCTTCGGCCTCTTGCGGCTTTGACTTCGATCAAGGCAAAGGCCGCGCTGGCGGGGAATGATGAGCGAGACGGAAATAACGGAGCAAGCCACAGGAGACAGCCATGTACAAGAAGATCATCGTACCGGTAGACCTCAGCGCCACCGACAAGGGAGAAAAAATCCTCGAAAAGGCCAAGGCGTTGCTGGACCCGGACGGCGAGATCGTTCTCATCAATGTTGTCGAGGAACTGCCGGGTTACATGGCGATCGATCTGCCTGTGGACCTCATCGAAAATGCCATCAAGGACGCCAAGGCGAAACTCGCCGATCTCAAGGCTAGAAGCGGTTTCAGGGGTAGCCATGAAATCAGAAGCGGTGCGCCCGCGCGCGAAATCATCGCCGCTGCCGAGGAGCACAAGGCTGACCTGATCATCATCGCCTCGCACACGCCTGATTTTACCAACTACTTCATCGGTGCAACTGCCGACCGCGTGGTGCGTCACGCCAAATGCTCGGTGCTGGTGGATCGATAGGCCTGACGTTTCAGGGGGGGGCGGGCAGGGTTACAGCCCCCAGGCATTTCCAGGAAAAGTAAAATCCGGTTTCCGTCCGGAAATGCGTCCAACGAGAAGATGGGCTGGAGGAAAGATCATGAATGTCGACAGTTACGAGAAAATCCTGCGGGATCGTCAGCGCGAGCTTTACCGCCGCCTGCATAAGATCGAGGCCGACTTCGAAGAGCCGCGCAATCCCGACGATGACGATCGCGCAACCGAACGCAGCAATGACGAGGTGCTGGACGAGATGGGTCAGGCGGGTCAGGACGAGCTGCGCGCCATCGACGCTGCCCTAGACCGCATCGCGAACGGCACCTTCGGCATCTGTGTCAAATGCGGCAAGCGGATTTCGGAGGATCGGCTAAAGGCGGTGCCCTATACGCCGTTTTGCCAGGAATGCGCTGCGGCGCTGTGAGGGGTGAACGACCTTTCCTCCGTCATGCCGGACCTGATCCGGCATCCAGCCGAGGCGCGTCTGCGCGGCGAGAAGTTCTTTCAGCCCAAGGACTTGGGCTGGCTGGATACCGGCTCAGGGCCAGTATGACGGTGTGTAGGTACGACAACCTGAAAAACTCATCCTTATCGCCAGGGAACGTCGCCTGCCCCCAACCTCTCCTTTCGCAACAGCCTCGAACGCAATTTGATCGGCGTTAACCGCCCGCTGTCTTGTTCCTGTCTAATATTGCCGTCATGCTTCCCTCAAAGCACGCGGACAGGAATGAGAAATGAGCGAGATGTGGCGGTTTGGGCGCCAGTATGATTTTCACGAGATTGTCGCCGATGGCATCGTCCATGGGGTCGGCATCGTCTTTGCGCTGATCGGCGCGACCGCGCTGATCTTGTATGCGATGACATGGGGCAGCATCAGTGCGATTGCCGCCGCGTGGATTTATGGTCTCGGTCTCGTTGCCTGCCTCTCCGTGTCCTTCACCTACAATATCTGGCCTCACTCCAACGTAAAATGGTTCCTGCGCCGCCTCGACCATTCGGCCATCTTCATCCTCATCGCGGCAACCTATACGCCGTTTTTGATGCGTGGCATCCACGATCCCCTGATTGCCGTCATGCTGGGGCTGATCTGGCTTGCCGCCATCTGCGGCATCCTGCTCAAATGCGTGTTTCCCGGCCGCTATGACCGTGTCGCGATTGGCCTTTATCTCGCCATGGGCTGGAGCGGCGTCATGGTTGTCGGCCCTCTGTCGTCGCATCTCGCCCCGCTCACGCTGTGGCTGATCGTCGCCGGCGGCGTTATCTATTCGCTCGGTGTCATCTTCCATGTGTGGGAGAAGCTGCGTTTCCAGAATGCCATCTGGCACGCCTTCGTGGTCGCGGCCGCTGCGGTTCATTATGTTGCTGTCGTCACCGCCTTCAGCCTCGTTCCGCTCGCATCCTGACGCGGCGCACTGGACATCGCTCCGTTTCATCGCTTAAGGCTCGTCGCAGGAGCTGCCGCCTTTCCGCGTCCGCTCGTTCAGAACGATGAGGCAAAGCACTATGACCGTGGAACTGCGCGATGCGACCGTTGATGACCTCTGCGGGATCATGGAGATTTACAACGACGCCGTGGTGAATACGACGGCGATCTGGAACGAGGTCGTGGTCGATCTGGACAACCGCAAGGAATGGTTTTCCGCCCGCAGATCACGCGGATTTCCCGTCATCGTCGCCATTCTCGAGGGCAAGGTTGCCGGCTATGCTTCCTATGGCGACTGGCGCGCCTTTGACGGTTATCGCCACACCCGCGAACATTCGGTCTATGTGCATAAGGACGCGCGTGGCCATGGCATTGGCAAGCGGCTGATGCGGGCGTTGATCGATCATGCCGCCGGTAACGACGTGCATGTGCTGATCGCCGCCATCGAATCGGAAAACACCGCCTCGATCCGCCTGCATGAAAGTCTGGGCTTCACCGTTGCGGGCCGGTTTTCAGAGGTGGGCACCAAGTTTGGCCGCTGGCTGGATTTGACATGCATGGAACTGAAGCTGGGGTGAAAGCCATCTGTGGAACGGGCGATGACCGCTTGTTTCTGCTCCCCACCGGGGAGAAGAAACTCGCGGCACGGTCTTGCCACTCAAACCGGCTCGAACACCATCGAATGGCCGTTGATGCAGTAGCGAAGACCTGTGGGCGGCGGGCCGTCGGGGAAGACGTGGCCGAGGTGGCCGCCGCAATTGGCGCAGCGGATTTCCGTGCGCACCATGCCATGGCTCGCATCGCGATGTTCGGTCACGGCACCCGGCTTCACCGGCTCGAAATAGCTCGGCCAGCCGCAGCCGGCGTCGAATTTCGTGTCGGAGAGGAAAAGCGGCTCGTCGCATGCGGCGCAGCGATAGAGGCCCTTCTGGAATGTATCCCAATAGGGACCGGTGAAGGCGCGCTCCGTGCCGTGTTCGCGCAGGATGCGATATTGTTCCGGCGTCAGCTGCTCACGCCATTCGGCATCGGTCTTGTTCACTTTGGGGGATGTCAGATCGCTCATGGAATGATCCTTTCTGTTCCCGCCTCAAATAATCATCGCTGAGGCGGATTGAAAGGGGAGGCGGGTCATAACGCTTTCGTTATGAAGCGGACGGACCGATTTCGGTTGAGATGCCCGTATCTATGCCTTAACTGAAAAACGAATTTAAGAAGACTGCCGCTTGAGTGGCGCGGGGATGGGGGACATCCCGGGAGATGTGAATGACACCAGATGTCACGCCGCTGACATTCCTGTCGCTGTTTTTGCCGTTCCTGGCAGCGCTTGCCGCGCCTGCACTGGTGAAACGGTTCGGTCATAACGCGGCCTGGATCATCGCCATCGCGCCGGCTTTGGCGTTCCTCCATTTTGCGCGGATGCTGCCGGAGGTGGCAGCTGGTGGCGTGGTGACGGGCGGTTACGCCTGGGTGCCTAGTTTCAATCTCAGCTTCTCCTGGTTCATCGACGGCCTGTCGCTCACCTTTGCGTTGCTGATCACGGGCATCGGCATGCTGGTCGTCCTTTATGCGGGCGGTTACATGAAAGGCCACCCGCAGCAGGGCCGTTTCCTGTCCTTCCTGCTGCTCTTCATGGGGGCAATGCTCGGCGTCGTCGTCTCAGACAGCCTGCTGATGCTCTTCGTTTTCTGGGAGCTCACCTCCATCACATCCTTCCTGCTGATCGGGTTTGATCATGAGCGGGCCGCCTCGCGCCGCGCCGCGCTACAGGCGCTGGTGGTGACCGGCGGCGGTGGTCTGCTGCTGCTTGCCGGGCTGATCTTCATCTGGGACATCAGCGGTATCACGCAATTGTCGATGCTGGTACGCGGCGGCGATGTGCTGCGCGACAGCCCGTTTTATCTGGCGGCTCTGCTTCTGGTTCTCGGCGGCGCCTTTACCAAATCCGCGCAGTTTCCCTTCCATTTCTGGCTGCCCAACGCCATGGAAGCGCCAACGCCTGTCTCGGCCTATCTGCATTCGGCGACCATGGTGAAGGCCGGCGTTTATCTGCTGATGCGCCTCAACCCGGTTCTCGGCGATACGGCCGCCTGGCAGATCCTGCTGCCCTTTTTCGGCGGGCTGACGATGCTCACAGGCGCGCTGCTCGCCGTGCGCCAGACAGACCTGAAGCTGATGCTTGCCTATACCACGGTGTCGTCGCTCGGCCTCCTGGTCATGCTCACGGGCTTCGGGTCTGCTCACGCCATAGAGGCGGCGGTGCTTTATCTTGTCGCGCATTCCCTGTTCAAGGGCGCGCTGTTCATGGTCGCCGGCATTATCGATCACGAGACCGGCACGCGTGACGTGACGAAGCTCGGTGGCCTGCGAAAAGCCATGCCGATCACCTTTGCGGCAGCGCTGGCGGCGGCGATTTCCATGGCTGGCCTGCCCCCTTTCTTCGGCTTCCTCGCCAAGGAGGAGATTTATGACGCGCTGGCGCATGCCAATCCGCGCGCCGTGCTGTTTACCGGGATTGCTCTCATCGGCAACGCGCTGATGTTCGCCGTCGCCTTTGCCGTCGCGCTGAAACCCTTCCTTGGCAAGCCGGTCAAAACCCCGAAACACGCCCATGAAGGCCCGGTTCTGCTGTGGCTCGGCCCGGCGCTCTTGGCGCTGAAGGGGCTGACGATTGCACTTTTTTCCGCCGTTGCGCATTTTTACATCTCCACCCCCATGGCGAGCGCCATTGCGGGCGAGGCGCGGCCGGTGGAAATCTCGCTGATCCCGCATATCGGCGTGCCGCTTGGCCTGTCGCTGCTGACCATCGCGCTCGGTATCGTCTTTTATAACAAGCTTTCCACCCTGCGCAGCCTGATGGACCGCAGCTTCAAGACATTGGGGGCGGGGCCGGACAGAGGCTTTGACGTCTTCATCGAAATGCTGGTGCGGATGTCCTTCCACGTCACGCGGCTCATTCAGCCGGGCAGGCTGGAATTTTACGTCACCGCCACCTTCGCCGTTATCGCTGCCGTGCTGCTGGTGCCGCTGTTCCTTTATGACGAACTACCGTCCATGCCAGGGTGGCCGGGTGATATGCAAATCCATGAGCTGACATTCATCGTCATTGCGGTGGCCGGTCTCGTTGCGGTGCTGACGGCGTCGAGCCGGCTCACGGCCATCATCGCGCTCGGCATCCAGGGCTTTGCGGTCGCCGTCATCTTCCTGCTGTTCGGCGCGCCTGATCTGTCATTCACGCAGTTCATGGTCGAGACGTTGTCGGTGGTCATCCTCACGCTGGTCATGACGCGGCTTCGCCTGTCACCGTCAGACCACCGCGGCCTTGGCCAGAAGCTGCTCGATAGCACCATCGCCATTGCCTGCGGAATAGGCCTTGCCCTGTTCCTGATGCGGGCGACGCAGGCGAGCTTCGACAACCGCCTGACCGAGTTCTACAACACCTATTCCAAGGTCATCGCCCACGGGGCGAATGTGGTCAACGTCATCATCGTCGACTTCCGCGGCACGGATACGCTCGGTGAAATCGCGGTCGTGATGATAACCGGCCTCGCCATCCTTGCGCTCATCCGCATTCGGCCGACCGCCGCTGTCAAAGGTCCGGCGAAATCCGCGAAGAAAAAGGGAGCACGCGCATGAATACGCTTATCCTGCGAACCATTGCCCCCGTTGTTACCAGTCTGATGGTGCTTTTTTCCATCTTTGTGCTGCTGCGCGGCCACAACGAGCCCGGCGGCGGCTTTATCGGCGGTTTGATCGCTGTGTCGGCACTGGCGATTTATGGTATCGCTTACGGCGTTTCGGCGGTTCGCCGGGCGATTGTGTTTCATCCGCTGGCCATTGCCGGGGCAGGGCTGCTGGCTTCGATGCTTTCGGGCCTGGTGTCGATGGCGGCTGGCGTGCCCTTCATGACAGGGCTCTGGATCTATCCGAACCTGTTGGGGGTGGAGATTCCCCTCTCCACCGTCATGTCCTTCGATATTGGCGTCTATCTTGTCGTGGTCGGCGCCATCACATCCATTGCACTTGCGCTGGAAGAAAGGGATAGCGACTGATGGAAGCGGTCTTCTCGATTCTCGTCGGCATCTTCTTTTCGGTGGCGATCTATCTCATGCTGTCGCGTCACAGCATCCGTGTGCTGCTCGGCATCGCCATTCTCGGCAATGCGGTGAACCTGCTGCTGTTCACCGCAGGCCGGTTGACGCGCGAGGTGCCGCCGATCATTCCACCGGGCCTGGACACGCTGCCCGCAGGTGCGGCCAATCCGCTGCCGCAGGCGCTTATCCTCACGGCCATCGTGATTTCCTTTTCCTTCTTCTGTTTTCTCCTGGTGCTGACCTGGCGTGCGTTTCAGGAACTGCAGACCGACGATACGGATGAAATGCGCACCGCAGAACCGGCAGGCGAGCCCCTGCCGCCGCTCGGTTATTGAGCGGCGAGGCTGAGACACCATGGCATCCTCCACCACATCGGCAGTTACCGATCTCTCCGCAGCGCTCGTCACGGCACCCGTGCCGCTCGCAGACTGGCTGATCATCCTTCCCATCGCGCTTTGCATCGGTGCGGGCGCGGTGCTGATGATGATGCGCCACGCGATCCGCCATCACGCCACGGTTGCCATCGCGGCGCTCGTCCTGCTGGTCGTGCTCGATGCCGCGCTCTTGTGGAAGGTCGCGACTGGAGGCCCCTTCACCATGGTCATGGGTCGGTGGCTGCCACCCTTCGGCATTGCCTTTACCGCTGATCTCACGGGCGCACTTTTGTCGCTTGCCGCCGCCATCGTGGCGCTGGCAGGGGCGATCCATGCCGGTGCGGATATCGACGCCAGCGGCCGGCGCTATGGTTTTTATCCCTTCCTGATGCTGTTGATGGCCGGCGTGACAGGCGCTTTCCTGACCGGCGACATCTTCAACCTCTATGTCTGGTTCGAGGTGCTGCTGATCTCGTCCTTCGGCCTCATCGTGCTCGGTTCCACCCGCGAGCAGATCGACGGCGCGCTGAAATATGCCATTCTGAACCTTATCGGCACCACCTTGTTCCTGATCACGGTCGGTTATCTCTATGCCATCTTCGGCACGCTCAACATGGCCGATATCGCCCAGAAAGCGACACAGCTGCGTGGCGCCGCGCCGCTGATGACGCTTGCGAGCCTCTTCGCGCTCGCCTTTGCCATGAAAGCGGCCGCCTTCCCGGTGAATTTCTGGTTGCCGGCCTCTTACCACACGCCGCGGATTGTCGTTTCCGCGCTTTTCGGCGGCCTGCTCACCAAGGTCGGTATCTATGCCCTGCTGCGGGTCATGGTCATGCTGTTTCCGGTCGAGCGGGAAGAACTCAGCATCGTCATCGCCATCTCCGCCGCACTTACCATGGTGCTCGGCGCGATGGGCGCGCTTGCCCAGAACGATATCCGCCGCATGCTCGGCTATATCGTCATCTCGGGCATCGGCTATATGATGGCCGGCATTGCTATCGGCACGCCATCAGGCGTGTCAGGCGCGATCTTCTACGCGCTGCATTCCATGGTGCTGATGACGGCGCTTTATCTTGCCGCAGGCCACGCCGCCCGGCTTGGCGGCAGCTTTACCCTGACCAATCTCGGCGGCCTCTACCGGCAAGCCCCCTGGTTTTCGGCCTTGGTGCTGGCCCTGTTCTTTGCCGGCTCCGGCCTGCCGCCCTTTACCGGCTTCTGGCCGAAGGCCATCCTGGTCAAGTCCGCCATCGACATCGGCGCATGGTGGCTCGCCGCCGCCATCCTTGTGTCCGGCTTCATCGCGACAATCGCCTTCGGGCGGGTCTTCCTTCTGTGTTTCTGGCGTCCGGCTCCGGCCATTGCCGGCAAGACCTTCGGCCAGCCGCCGGCAGCATCGTCACCGGCCCCTTCCGTCGCGCCGCTGGTGGGGCTAACGCTGCTTGTCGTCATCTTCGGGCTGTTCCCGGAAAGCCTGCTGAATCTCAGCCAGCAGGCGGCCGCAGGCCTCGGTAACCCACAGGCCTATATCCAGTCGGTCTTTTCAGAAGGAGGCAGACCATGAGCCTCTATGTCTCGCTGATGGTGATGTTTGTCGGCGTATGGCTTGCGGTCACCGGCAGCTTCACGCTCGCAAACGCCGCCTTTGCCGTCATCGTCTCGGCCCTTTCGCTTGGCCTCATCCGGCACCAGCTCCCGACGGGGCGTCGCCGGCCGCCGAGGGTGTGGCGGATCTTGTCGCTGACGCTGCTATTCTTCAAGGAACTGGCGCTTTCGGCCTGGAAGGTCGCGGTGCTCGTCACCCGTCCGAAGCTTGACGTCCAGCCCGGAATCTTCGCCTATCCGCTGACGGTGCAGACGGATTTCGAAATCACGCTGCTGGCCAACCTTATCACGCTCACGCCGGGCACGCTCTCCGTCGACGTTTCGCCGGACAGAAAGACACTTTACGTGCACGCGATCGACTGCAGCGATATCGAAGCGACGAGAAAAGATATTCGCGACGGTTTTGAAAGAAAGATCATGGAGGCGTTTCAGTCATGACGCCGGAACAGCTGGTTTCATTTTCAACTATACTCGCATCGATTGTTCTCTCGGTCGCCTTTTTGCTGACGGTCTACCGTGTCGTCGTCGGGCCGACCTTGCCGGATCGCATCGTTGCGCTCGACATGCTGGTGGGTATCGCCATCGGGTTCATCGCCGTCATCGCCATCCGGACCGGTTTTAACCTCTACGTGGATATTGCCATTGCGCTTGGGCTGGTCGGCTTTCTGGCAACGGTCGCCTTTGCCCGCTTCGTGCTGTCACGCGGGCCGGACGGGCCGCGGCGGCCGAAGGCGGTTCTTGACGGTGAGAGGGCATCCGAAGCTCTTGAGAAGGCGATGGAATCAGGTTCCGGCGCAAAAAAAGGAAAGGGCAGACGATGATGGCTTGGATCGTGGCTGGGCTCGTTGTGGCGCTGACGATCGCGGGCGCCATCTTCTCGCTGATTGCGGCAATCGGGCTCAATCGCCTGCCGGATGTCTATACGCGCATGCATGCGGCCTCCAAGGCGGGAACGGTCGGGTCGGGCCTGCTGCTTCTGGCCGTCGGCATCCATTCCATGGAAATAGCGACATTGGCGCGGGCGCTCGCGGGCTTCTTTTTCTTCATTCTGACGGCTCCGGTTTCGGCCCACCTTCTCGCAATGGCTGCTCACAAGGCAGGTTATCCGCTCGCGGTAAAATCTGTAGTTGATGACCTCAAGCAGATTTGAAGTTGAAATCCCCCTAAATAAAAGGGGGTGCGCATTTTGGATTAATACTTGTGATAGTATTTTATAACCCGTGATTTTTTGTATTGAGATTAGACTGTTTTGAACTGAAAAATTCATAATAGGAATTTGACTTTTGCTGTTTTGCTGGTATCCAAATTAAGTGTAAAGTTGCTTATCGCGATTTGCATTTTGCCTCGTCATGAACGGCATAGGTATTTTATTAATGCCTAATCTATGGATATCAGGTCCATTGCTGCCCATGTCGCGGGCCATAAGTTGAATCTCGGTTCAATTCGTTTCCGGTTTCGCTCGAAATCTAGGGGTAGGTTTCATGTTGGTATCAACAGGGCGAGGGTGGGGCGCCGGGTAACTTCACATCGCTCGATGCAGCGCTTGCGCGCTTCAGGGGATAAATAAACAGGAGATACTTAAATGACGGAAACTGCATACGGTAACGCCCAGGATCTGCTGGTCGAACTGACGGCGGATATTGTGGCTGCCTATGTTAGCAACCACGTCGTTCCGGTAACTGAGCTTCCCGGCCTTATTTCGGATGTTCACACGGCACTCAGCGGAACATCGGCACCGGCATCGGTGGCGGTCAATGTCGAAAAGCAGAAGCCAGCCGTCTCTGTTCGCAAATCGGTTCAGGACGATCACATCGTCTGTCTGGAATGCGGCGGCTCGTTCAAATCACTCAAGCGCCATCTGACGACGCATCACAGCATGACGCCGGAAGAATATCGCGAAAAATGGGATCTGGCGACCGACTATCCGATGGTTGCGCCCGCTTATGCGGAAGCCCGCTCGCGGCTCGCCAAGGAAATGGGTCTCGGCCAGCGCCGCAAGGCCAGCCGTTGATTTTACTTCGGGGTCGGCGAGGCTGGTTTTATCCTCGCCGCGGAGTTGGTGGGTAAAAGGCTACCCCCAGCCCGCTGCCGCCACCTTCTCCCCGCGGGGAGAGGGCGGCAAGGCGGATTTGCTCGCTCCAGATGTTTCGTTAGGAAACGTCTTTCCATCCCCATGGATAGTCAGCCGGTCGTAAGACCGGCTTTTTTGTTGGCGCGCACGAATTTTTAGAGGAAAAAAATCCTCATTTTCTGCCATCAATCTTTCGAAAATTGAGGCGTTTCAACGGCATAATCCTTCGATTAAAATTTGCACTTCCCCGTACTTGTTCGCAGGTGTATGAATTAATTCCTATTCGTAGAGGAGTTGCATATGCCGTCGGATTCTCACATTCTGTCTGCCGCCGCGCGGCCTTGCCGGCGGCTTGGTCACCCGCCTTTCCATCCCCGGCCACCGGCGGTCGGCAGGGAGGAGGTTACCCGTCTTTGCCGTCTGGTACGGCAACTCACCGTCGAGATGGTGCAACTGACGGGCGACCGGACCCTGCCGCGCCGAGACATGAGACGCATGGATTGTCACATCCGCCAGATCGCCATGTATGTCTGCCATGTGCAGCTCGGCATCGCGATGTCCGATATCGGGCCCTGTTTCGGCCGGGACCGGACGACGGTCGGTCATGCCTGCCAGGTGGTCGAGGACCGCCGTGACGAGCCGGCATTCGATGCCTTCGTCGCTACGCTTGAGCGGCTTGCCGCCGGCATTCTCAATGTGTTGAGGGGTGCGCGGGATGAGTGAGCAAAAGCGCATTCACGCGTCGTCTCCCAATCCCCAGGTGCTGCGACTGCTGCGTTCAATCGCGGCCGGGCCGGCCGAGCTCCTGGAAGAGGGCGGCGAGATCATCCTGCACCGGGCGCGGGGAGGGCAGGTCAGGGTGCGGTTTGCAGCGGAGGTGGTCCGGCTTGCGGTGTCTTCCGGGCTGGTCGAGCAGCGCGGGAGCACGCTCTACGCGGCGCCGCCGCTGACCTCTTATCTGAAGCGGGCGATTGCGAAAGACCGCGACGAGATATTCCAGGAACAGCATAGGGACATGCAGACCGTTGTCGTGGAGGTTGACGATGCGAGACAGCGCGCGCGCCGCAATCTCAACAGCTCGCCGCTCAGCAGTCTTGCCAGGCTGAAAGAGCGGTGCGGCGGCGCCTTTTTCCCGGCGGAGGCGCTGGAGGCCGGCGAGCGACTTGCCGGCGATTTCCACCGGGGGCACCTGAACCCGAAGGTGACGGCGACGTGGGAGCCGAGGGTTGCGAGCCGCACGAAAGGTGAGGCGGGAGGCATCCTCGATATTACCGAGGCGGCAATGGCGGCGAGGGATCGCTTTTCCCGCGCGGCGGATGCGATGGGACCAGAACTGGCGGGCGTCGCCATCGATGTCTGCTGTTTCGAAAAGGGCCTCGAGACGGTGGAACGGGAGCGGCAGTGGCCGGCCCGCTCGGCAAAACTGCTGTTGCGGGCAGCACTTCTGGCGCTTGCCCGCCACTACGCGCCACCCGAGCGTAAAACACGCAGCGGGAGCCACCATTGGGGCGACACGGATTATCGCCCGTCGATAACGCGATGAAGCTCAGGCGGCGAGCAAGCGAGCTTCCTCGCGAATACGCTTGATCATGGAGCGAAGGCCATTGGCGCGCTGCGCGGAGAGATGCTCCACAAGTCCGATCTTGTCGAAGACCTCAATGGCATCGAGATTGACGATCTCGGAGGCTTTTTTGCCGGAATAGACGGCGAGCACGATGGCGACGAGCCCGCGCACGATATGTGCATCCGAATCGCCCTCGAAGGTCAGAAGAGGATCTTCCGCGCCGTCACTGTGGCTGACGAGCCAGACCTGGCTTGCACAGCCCTGCACCTTGTTTTCAGCGGTGCGCTTGTCCTCGGGCAGATCGGGGAGCGCTTTTCCCAGTTCGATGACATAACGATAGCGGTCCTCCCAGTCATCGAGGAAAGCGAAGTCGTCGAGGATCGTTTCAAGAGAGGCCATGGGCACGCCGTATCATCCGTTTTTCAATGTCTTGCCCAGCATATAGGCGAAGTGTCCGCGGTTTTGAACCATGAGCGAAAAAAAGCCCACGGAAAACAGGTTTCCGTGGGCAAGTCAGGCAGGCAGTGGGCCGACGGATATCTCCGTCTGCCAAAAGGGAGCGGCAAAAAGGCTCAGGGCCGCAATATCAGGGAGCAGGGCGCTTCTGCGGCAGGGGAATGACGGTGCCGGTCTTCAGCGGATCGGGCTTGCCGGGGAATTCGACACTGACGACGGGTGCTGCTGCCAGCGTCTCGGCTTCCGCAGCAACGTCAGCGACGTCAGCAGGTTTGTCACCGGAGGCGAGCTGCTTGTCCAGCAGCTCATAGGCAACCTTGGCGCCTTCCTTGGCGCGCTCGCCGAGCGCGTGGAAGGTTTCGGCGCCCTTGACGCAAACGTCGGGCTTTTCGATGCAGATGGCGCTGACATAACGATAGGCTTCACCGGCTGCCGACACGGCGCTGGGAAGATCAAATGCCGAAGGTTCCTTGGTTGGGTCGTTGTAGCTACCGAAATAGGACAGCGCCACCAGCACCAGCGAAAACCAGAATGTTCCTTTGATCAGAAACCACATTGTCAGACACCCTGCCAGATGATCTTTGTTTTCTAAAGCCCCGCCCGGTTCCGGGTCATTGGCCTTTGTCCCGTTTGTCGGGCTTGTGAAGACGCTACAGCCGACCGGCGAACAGCCGATTGCAAAAAGCGGCGCAATTTAATTCAAATTGTATCTATTCTCCGCACCCCGGGACACCTGAAACGAATTCATTCGCATTTTAACGGTCCATGTTAAGCATAATTGCGACAGAGGCCGGGCGTTCCCGGGCAAAGCTGGCGCCTGCCCTGCCACAAAAGTTAACATGATGGCAAAAATGAAGCGAAATCCGTTGCTTACCCGTCATTAACCATGATTGGCAAAGCCTCGAATAAATGCTCCGTATTGGGACTGCGGCGCCTTTGAGGGTGCCTTGAGGTCATTCTTTTTATCCATTCCTTAAGCCGCCGCCTTCTATTGTCGGAGCCATTGGAACCGCCTTTTGGATTCGGGTTTGGTATTGCGTAATATGAGAGAAAAAGCGGTCGCACTGGTTGACCATGCAGCGGGCAGGTGGCTTGCGCGTATGGAAGAGGACGCCGAAAGGCGGACTGAGACCGTTGCGCGCCTGCGCTGGCTGATTGCCTTCAGCGCCGTCGGCCTTCTGGTTGTACCAGCCCTTTTCAGCCTGATCGTCAGCCCCGCCATCGCACTGCCGATTGGCGCCGCTCTGGTGCTGGCATTATTTTTGGCCGCTGCTGCAGTGCTCATTGCCTTTTCCCACCAGTCGCGCGGTGCATCCGTCAATGCGACCGCGTCGGCGAACGAGGATCTGATTGCAGCCTCGCAGGTGCCGGGGCTGATGCTGGTCATCGGGGAGACCGGCTTTGTCGAACACGTTTCCGGCCGCGATGTCTCAACCTTCCCGGCCGATCTTCAGGCCAGCAAGGGCCATATCCTCGTCGAATATGTCTATGTCTCCGACCGTATCGACCTGATGCAGGCTTTCGACGCGCTGAGGCAGGGCGAAGACACGGCAACGGCCGAACTCCGCTTCGAGACCGGTGCGAAATCGCGCCAGGCGCAGTTCATGCACGCACGGATCGAGATGACGGCCATTCGCGGCGCGACCGGACGCCTGCGCCGTATCGTCGCCCAGCTGACCGATATCACCGAGATGGAGCGCCTGCGCCGCGATGTCGCCCGCAAGGCGGCCGAGGCGGAATCCGCCAACGACGCCAAGTCGCGTTTCCTAGCCGCCGTCAGCCATGAGCTGCGCACACCGCTCAACGCCGTCCTCGGTTTTTCCGACATCCTCGCCGGCGAATATTTCGGCCGGCTGGAGAACGACCGCCAGCGGGAATATGTCGGCCTCATCCGCCAGTCGGGCGCGCATCTTCTCTCCGTCGTCAACACCATGCTCGACATGAGCAAACTGGAAGCCGGCCGCTACGAGCTGATGATGGAAAGCTTCCCGATTGCCGAAACCATCTCCTCCTGCGAAGCCATGCTCGGCCTCCAGGCCAAGGAAAAGGGCCTGACGCTGACGAGCCGCATCCAGCGCGGCATTGGCGAAATCGCTGCCGATCAGCGCGCCATCCGGCAGGTTCTCATCAATCTCGCCGGCAATGCCATAAAATTTACCGATGCGGGTGGTGTTGTGTCGATCGACGCCGCGCGTGAGGGCACGATGCTGAAGCTGACGGTGAGCGACACCGGTATCGGCATTGCCGAAGACAAGATCGAGCTTCTGGGCCAGCCTTTCATGCAGGTTCAGAATGAATATACCCGTCGCTATGAGGGCACGGGTCTGGGATTGTCCCTGGTCAAGGGGCTTGTGGCTCTGCATGGCGGCACGTTCGCCATCGCCAGCAAGCCCGGCGAGGGGACGGTCGTAACGATCACCCTGCCTGCCGACGGTTCAGGCATGGCGGGTGGCGGTGAAAGCGCTGAAGCCGAAAGCATGGTGGAGTTTCCGCCCCGCATCCGGCAGCTCGGCGAGATGGCCGCAAGAATGAGAAAGGACGGTGACGATGGCCCCGCGAAAGCGAAAATCGCCTAAGAAAACAGCGGCCCAGCTTGGTGTCGGCATTGTTTCCTTGGTGGTTTCGGCCATCGGGCGCGAAATCCTGCGCCATCCGAAACTGGTCGGCGGCTGCGGTGCCTTTGCGGTCGTTTTCGGCTTTGTCGCCGCCAATGCGCTGTGGTATCAGCCGGGCGTTCATCCGACGCCATTTCTTCGCACGCGCGACGCTGAGAACCCGAACGGCATCGCCGGTTATCGCCCGGCCGAACCGCTCGGCACCCACGGCAATGTCACCACTTTCCGCATTGAGCGGCCAGCGGAGCCTGAGACGTCACCCCAACAGACCGCTGCAGTGACCCCGGCGCAACCTGCCGCCGATGCTGCAAAACCGCAGCAGATCGTCGCCGATATCCAGGGCGAACTGAAAAAGCGCGGGCTTTATGAGGGCGAGGCAGACGGTCGAATGGGCCCAAAGACGGCTGCCGCTATCATGTTCTTCGAAGAAACGCTCGGCATGGAACAGACCGGCGAACCGACGACACGGGTGCTGGCGGCGCTCAGGATCGACGGTGCAACGGTTGCCGCAATCCCGAAGGACCGCCCGGCCGATACCAGCGGCGGCGTCGAAATCGACCCCGTCGCCGCGGCCATCCGCAAGGCGGAAGCGCCGCATCCAAAGGCGGAGCCGATTTCTCTCAGCAGCGCGTCCAAGCCTGCAAGCCGTGATCTCATCGCAAAGATCCAGCAGGGCCTGATCAATATCGCCTATGCCGATGTGAAGGTGGACGGCGTGGCCGGCCAGCAGACCCGCAATGCCATCAGGGCGTTTGAGAAGCATTACCGTCTGCCGGAAACCGGTGAGCCCAGCGAGGCCGTGCTGAAGAAGCTGAAGTCGATCGGGGCGCTTTGAAGTTTTGAAGCCAGCCGGGGTGAGCTCCACCCACCTGGCCAGCGCAAAAATCGAAAGCAAACCCATGCGCCTCAAATCTGAAATGTTCGTCTCAGCCCTCATCCGCCGCGTCTTCACGGCCGGCGGATTTGCAGCTGTCGAAAAGAAGGGTGCGGAAGAGGCGGGCGCTATTTTCGTTCGCCAGCGGCTGCGCGATGGCCGCGAGAACCTCTATGGCCCCGCACCGCAGAGTTTCGCCGATGACGAGGAAATCCGTGCCGAGCGGCGTTTCGAAACGCGTCTTTCCGGCGTGGAGGCCGACGAAAGCGCTGCCCTGCTGGAAAAGGAGCGTCGCTTCGACAGCGATTTGTGGGTTGTCGAAATAGAGACCGACGAGATCGGGACGCTGTTGACGCTGGTGGATCAGCCCAGGTCTTAGAGGCAAACCACGGCCCCGCTTTTGCGGCCACGAAGCCTGCTGTGGCTCCCGCCGCAGGGCAGGCGCATTATCCCCGTGTGCCGGTCTTCTGCGCCGCGGGCGCGTGGGCTTTACGCTCGCGTCCATGCGTATAGCTGTCGGCCCGGCGCCAGCTTTCCAGCCGCTCTTCGCTTTCAATGATGTTCAGGCGGTCAAGCAGCGCTTCGGCACGGCTCATGTCGCCTTCGGCGGCGGAGAGATGCGGATAGAAGCATTGCAGCACGAAGGCCGCCTCGGAAAACTCCATGCCGAGCCCAGTCAGCGTCGTTGCGAGTTGCGCACCGGAAATGTCGAGCATGATGCGCTCAGACAGCCAGTAGCTGGAGGAGAGTGAGTCTGCCAGCGCCACCGCGAATTGCCGGGCGTTGCGCTCGCGCGCGAAGCGCACAAGCAACGCCTCCTGTACCTCGGTCAGGCGGCGCAGGCCGAGCGTGTCGGTCTCCGGGCGGTGGAGGTGGCGGGCCATCTGCTTGATCCGCTGGCGCATGTCTTCCTCGAGCGCGGAAGCGGCGGCAAGCTTGTCCGTTTCGACTTCGGGCTGCGGCTCGGCGGGACCAGTCGCAGCTGCCTGCGTCTCCGTCTCTATCTCCGTCTTTGGCGTCGGCTCTTCTGGCCGCTTCAGATCTTCCGCGTGGCGAAGGCCGACAAGCGCGTCGATGACGGTGGGGGAGAGGTCCTCGCGCCGGACGATGGCGCGCGCATGAGCTGCCCCTTGCGTGCGGGCAACAGTTATCAGCGTATCGTCATCAAGGCATTTCGAGGAAATGAGGAAGGGCGCCGCAAGCGAAATAGGCTGGCAGGCGATGAAGAAAGTGACGGCGGAAGGCACGGCTGGATGCTGGGACAGCGCGGCGATTGCCTCCCGCTTTGCTTCATCCGTGGAGGCATTGAAAAGCGGCATGAAGAGTTCTGCGAACTGCCGAAGGTCCGTTTTTGACGGATGGGAAATTGTCTCGAAATTCGTCACCGTGGCCATAAGCACCACATCTTTCTTCCTCACGGCTCTTGGCCTCTCAAGTTCTCGAAACCGGTCGGTCAACGCACTACCCAACAAACGCAAACACAATATCGGCTCAAATTAGAGCAAATGCGTTGACGTCCTGTTAACTATGGGGGTCGGCAAGGGGGAATCCGACACTTTCAACAAGGAAATTTTAAATCCTTGATGATGCCGGAAAAGCGATGGAACTTTGCCGCATTGCCCTAGTTTTCAACGGGTGTAGCCCGACGAAAAAGAAATGAGGCTGCGGCAATTAGGGTTAACGAAACATTAACCTCTGTCTGTTTGTAATTTCATGGGCAGTATTAGGATTCCATGTTATTCTAACGGACGGAATAAATATAAAAATGGCATGCGAAGCCTGAATCTGCGCACGATCCCGTTCTAAGACGCTCTCGTAATTTTGGATCGTGCACATACCAGTCTGTGGGCTGGCCTATGCGCAATGTGATGGTGATGACATTCCCGACGCAGGATGAGGCCTGCGCGGTTCCCATGGGCAACATTGACACTCATGTCCCGAAGAGGAGATGAAGCATGGCAGAGATTATTCCAATAGCCGCGGCAAAGCGGAATCTGCGTCCGACAGAGCTTGCGGAGCGGATGATTGGCCCGGCAAAAGTCGTGCTGTTCACCGGCGTTCGATATGAAAAACGCGATACCGAGCCGGCAGGCAAGGTCGTGCGCAACGGCAACTCCACGACGGATACCGCCCTAACGTCGTGATTATCAGCAATGACGCGGGGCTATTTCCACGGTGTCGGCTGGCACTTTGCCTCGCTTAAGAACCGCTCGGCCTCTTCGCCAAAACTCGGCTGCGGCACCATGGTCCGCAACACCACATATCCTTCCGTCTGATCCGATTCCGCCAGAATGGCCTGCGCAAGCGCGGGCGGCTGCGCCTTGCGGATCGCCGCGATCTGAACCGCATCGGCGACAAGAATATCCATTTCACCACCCGCAGACGTGCGGTCGTTCATGCTGAAGACCTCGTTCGACGCCTTGTCGTAAACCGCAACCGACCAGAAGGGCACCGCACCGATGGCCGTCAGGCGGATCGGCTGTTCTTCGATATTGAAGGTGCAGACCGCGACGCGCATGAAGGGATCGCCGCTGCCAAGGGTCTTTTTCTCCGTCGTCTCCTCCAGCAGGTGAAAGACATGCGGCTTTCCTTCCGCCACGGCGCGCGTATAGGCATCGCGGTTGCTGAAATGCGGTATCGCCAGAAGGATGATGACATGCAGCACAGCCGCGCCGACGAGACCGGTGACGATGGCGAGCAGGACCCTAAGCATTGCCACACCCCAGCTTGCGAATTTGCGGCATGGTGATGTCGATCAGTCCGGAACTGCCGGCAATCGGTGTGTCGAGCAGGGTCATCACGAGCTTGAAGGTCTGACCCTGCGGCACCGCCAGCCAATTATAGGTTTGAGCGTCCGCAGCGATGGTGATGTCGATGCCGCCATCGGCGCTGCGCAGCAGCGTGCGGGAGTTCAGCGCGAAGGGCCGCCCGGCATCTTCAGCCAGAACGTTGCCCTGCTGATCGGCCGTGTAAATCGTCCAGAAACGCGCGGGCGGCACGGTGCCCGCCAGCCGGTAGCGGCATTCGCCGGTCAGGCGCTGGCCGTCGCTATCCACCGCGGCTGTAAAAGACAAGCCTTCGGCGGTTCCATAAAGCAGCCGGCCGGCATCGGCCCGGTGCGACTTGGCATAAGGATCGGCCTCGATCGTCCTGCGCTTCGGGAAACGCATCCCAGGAGCCGATGCGGATCGATCCAAAGCCGGACGTGGCTTCAAGCGCAGCCATCGTCGCGGCAATGCCGCCGCCAAAGGCGATCAGAAGGGCAATGCCAACAAGGAATGGAACTCGAAACACGCTGCTTTCCCATTTTCGAACAGGTCGAGGACTATCACTGATTCCCCGTTTGGAAAATGGCGCCGCTTGTTTAGTCCCTCTTGAAAGTGCGTGGCGTCTCCCATTCCGGGCTTCAGGCACCCATGACGAGCTTGAAGGCGATGGCCCACATGGTGACGGCGATCACGCCTTCGAGCGTGCGCCAGGCAGACGGCTTCTCGAAGATCGGCCGCAGCCAGCGCGCGCCGTAACCCAGCGAAAAGAAGAACAGCAGCGAACCGGTGGCGGCACCTGCCGCAAAAGTCTTTTCGAAACCGGGAAACTGCGTGGAAATGGTGCCGAGCAGCACGACGGTATCCAGATAGACATGTGGATTGAGGAAGGTGAGTGCGAGACAAATGGCGAGCGTCTGCCACAGGCTCGTCTCCTGCCGCTCCCTGATGGAAAGCACCTCGGATGAACGTAGCGCCGAATGCAGGCTTTTGGCGCCGTACCAGAGGAGGAAGGCGGCTCCTGCATAGCGCATGACGGGATCGAGCGCCGGCATGATCGCGCTGATCCGCTGAAAACCGAACACACCGACGGTAATCAGCAGTGCATCTGCAATCGCGCAGGTGGCGCAGACGGCAAAGACATGCGAGCGGGCGAGCCCCTGTTTCAGCACGAAGGCATTCTGCGCGCCGATGGCAACGATCAGACTGAGACCCATGGTGAGCCCGGTGAAGAAGATCTGCATGGTCATGCGCATTGCTGCCTTTTCGTTGTCACGGCTGAAGCAAGCCATCGCCGCATCCGTCGCTCGCCTGAGACCTTGGATATTCGCGCGGGATAGATTAATCAAATTAAACCATCTCAATCAGGATAAGCAGCGCTAATGTTGGACTATTCTTCCCTGCGCGCCGTTGCGCTTGTCGCCCGGACCGGCAGCTTCGAGAAGGCGGCGCAAGCCATGCACGTCACGCCTTCCGCCGTTTCCCAGCGCATCAAGCAGTTGGAGGAGCGGATGGGCGTGGTGCTGATCGTGCGTGGCAACCCCTGTGTGGCGACGGAAAAGGGCGAATGGCTGTGTCGCCACATGGACCATGTCGGCATGCTGGAGAGCGAGTTGTTCCAACGGCTTCCGGCGCTTGCCGATTCCGGCGTGGCACGCGAGCCCGTCACGCTCAACATTGCCACCAACGCAGACAGCCTCGGTACGTGGTTTCTCGATGCGGTATCGAAATTCACCGGCGGGAGCGACTATCTCGTGAACATTGCGGTGGATGATCAGGATCATACGGTGGAGTGGCTGCGCGCGGGCAGGGTGCTCGCCGCCGTCACCGCCCATGATAAGCCCGTGCAGGGCTGCCGCGTGACGCCGCTCGGCGTGCTGCGCTACCACGCGACAGCCAGCCCCGATTTCATGGCCCGCCATTTCGCCGAGGGCGTGACATCAGCATCGCTTTCCCGCGCGCCGGGGCTCACTTTCAACCAGAAGGACCGTCTACAGGCGAACTGGATCAGAAAGGTGTTGGGCAAGGATGTCTCTTATCCCACCCATTGGCTGCCTTCGACAGACGGTTTCGTGAAGGCAAGCCTGGCCGGCATGGGCTGGGGCCTCAATCCCGTGCAGCTTGTCGCAGAACATTTAACGGCGCAGCGGCTGGTCGAGGTCGTCCCCGGCACGCCACTTGATACGCCTCTCTACTGGCAGGTCAACCGGCTTGCGGCCGAGCGGCTGAGGGGACTGACGGATGCGGTCGTGGGGACGGCGAGGGCGGTGTTGGTGGTGTGAGGCGTCGCCCGGCAGGGCAGAGGGGGTGAGCCACAGGCTCCCCCAACGTCTTTACGGCGCCATAACCTCACCGCCGCGTGGCATCGCCGCCTTCATGCGATGAAGCATCCGCCACCTTCTGCGTCGTCACGCTCAGCGCTGTCGCCTCCTTCATCTTCCGTCCGATGGAGCGAATGACGCGCGTGGCTTCGGCTGAGAGCGAGCGAGGGCGCGTGAGCGCCGGCATGGTCGGCGTATTTGTTGAGGCGGCCGCCACTTCGGCAGAGGGCTGCGGGCGGGCGCCCGTCGGCAGCGGGTTCTGGATACCGGGGATGGGGCGCAGCTCCATGCCCTGATGGGCGTAATCCATCAGCCGCTTGAAGGTCATGGCGGGCAGGGCGCCACCGGTCATGTTATTCATCGGGGTGAACTCGTCGTTGCCGAACCAGACGGCGGTCGTGTAATTGCCCGTAAAGCCCACGTACCAGGCATCGCGATAGGCCTGCGAGGTGCCGGTCTTGCCGCCGGAGACGATGCCGTTCTCAAGCGCGCCACGCCGGGCCGTGCCCATGACCGGGATGGTTACCAGCATCTGGTTCATCTTCGCATTGGCATCTTCGGACAGCACGCGCTTGGCGGGCGGCTCGTTATGGCTGAAATCGTAAAGGACGTTGCCCTCGTAATCCAGGACCTGCTCGATGCCGTGGCGGCGCGACTGCATGCCGCCGGCCGGGAACACGGCATAGGCGGTAGCCTGATCGAGAACCGTCACTTCGGACGTGCCGAGCGGAATGGTCTTGTCGCTGCGCAGCGGCGTAGCGACGCCCATTGCTTTTGCGGTATCGACGATGACCTGCGTGCCGAGCACGTCCTTGGCGAGCCGCACCGGCACGGTGTTATAGGACTTGGCAAGCGCCATCTGCAGCGTGACCTTGCCGGCATAGGAGCGGCCGTAATTCTGCGGCGACCAGCCACGCCACGTCACCGGCGCATCCGAGATCAGCGTTTCCGGCTTCATGCCCTTTTCCATGGCGGCCGAATAGGTATAGACCTTGAACGACGAACCCGGCTGGCGCAGCGCCGCCGTGGCGCGGTTGAACTGGCTTTCGCCATAGTCCCGCCCACCGACCATGGCGCGAATGCCGCCGCCATTTTCGATCATCACGATCGCGCCCTGCTTGACGCGGTAACCCTCGCCATATTCGCGGAGCTCCATTTCCATCGCCTGTTCCGCCGCCTGCTGCAGGCCGGTATCGATGGTGGTGCGCACAACGACGGTGTGATCCCTGAACTTGCCCTCGGCGGCCAGACGCTGCACCTCGTCGAAAGCCCAGTCGAGGAAATAATCGGGCGCCTTGACGTCTTCGCGGTCGATGACGGTAGCGGGATTGCGCCGTGCGCCGACCACTTGGCCCTCAGTCATCAGCCCGCTCTGCACGAGGTTGGAAAGAACGGTATTCGCGCGGGCGCGCGCTGCCGGCAGGTTGACGTGCGGCGCATATTTGGCCGGCGCCTTGAACAGGCCCGCAAGGATGGCGGATTCGGCCAGCGTCACGTCGGTCAGGTTCTTGCCAAAGTAAAACTGCGCCGCCGCAGCAGCACCGAAGGTGCCGCCGCCCATGTAGGCGCGGTCGAGATAGAGGGAGAGAATTTCCTTCTTCGACATGTTGGTCTCGAGCCACAGCGCGAGGAAGGCTTCCTTGATCTTGCGCTCCAGCGAGCGTTCATTGGTCAGAAACAGGTTCTTGGCGAGCTGCTGCGTCAGCGTCGAGCCGCCCTGCACCACGCCGCCGGCGCGGGCGTTTTCGCTCATGGCGCGGGCAAGGCCGATGAAATCGATGCCGAAATGGTCGAAGAAGCGCCGGTCCTCGGTCGCCAGCACCGCCTTGATGAAATGATCCGGCATCTGGTCTATCGGTACGGAATCTTCATGGATGATCCCGCGATGGCCGATGGTGTTGCCATAACGGTCGAGGAAGGTGACGGCGAAATCACCCCTATAACGCCAGTCCTTCTTGGTTTCCTCAAAGGCTGGCATGGCCAGCGCCAGCAGCACGACGGAGCCAGCGGTTCCGAAAGTCAGCGCGTCGCAGGTGAGATTGACAAGGAGCTTCTTCCAGCCGCGGACATGCAGCTTGCGCGAGGCTATGGTGACATCTTCCCAGAAATCAACCAGCCGCGCGCCAGCCGTCCACAGGCCGCTATCGATGAAGCTATCGATCCGGAGCAGGATGTGCCGTTTTTTCCGGCCTTTTTTATCGTCTTTTTCGTCCTGCACCTGGCGATGTTTTCCTGTTCAAGGCAATGCGGCCGTCGGTATTTCTGCGCTTCAACCCATTCCCGACGCAAAACCGTGGCATGGTTATGTCGGAATTGCTTGACGTGGCGGTAGTTCGCGGGCCAATGACCCCTTCGCCGCCTGCCAAAATGCTAAAATATCGTACAAACCAGCCTTTGGCGATACGATATAATGGATTAGGGACTGGTTAAACACACCGGTCCAGCGATCAAAATGAAACGGAAATGTTAACGATGAATGACGCGCCGTTCTGGAAAACCAAAACACTCACGGAGATGACCGGCGAGGAATGGGAAAGCCTGTGCGACGGCTGCGGGCTTTGCTGTCTCAACAAGCTGGAAGACTGGGACACCGGCGAAGTCGTATTCACCTCGGTGCGCTGCGTGCTGCTCGACGGTGAGAGCTGTCGGTGCTCCGATTACGAAAACCGCCGCGCCACCGTGCCTGACTGTATCCAGCTCGACCTGAAGAAGGTTCACGAGATCGGCTGGCTGCCGCCCACCTGCGCCTATGCACTGGTTCGCGATGGCAAGGATTTGTACTGGTGGCACTATCTCGTTTCCGGCGACACGGAAACGGTGCATCAGGCGGGCATTTCCGCGCGCGGACGCACCGTCAGCGAGGAAGATGTGGATGTTGACGACTTCGAGGATTATGTGGTCGACTGGCCGCTGACAGTTGGCGAGAAGGCGGCGGAAAAAGAGCGGACGTGATCAAAAACGGCAAATTTCGTCTTGGTCCTATTCCTGCCCCATCGTTTTCCTAAACCGCTTTTCACCATTCCGGCAAATGATCCGCAAAATGCGGACGAGGGACATCAAAACGCATGCGATACCGGCTGCCCGCCATCCTTCTTTCATGCCTTGCCCTTCCGGGCCTTCTCCCGCTCTCCGCTTCCGCCCAGCAGCCGCCGCAGGCGTTCGAGTGCACGCTGGTCACGTCAATCGAGACGGGCGCCATCATCAATCAGCAGGGCGCCTGCGACCAGCGTGTCGCCCCGGCCTCGACCTTTAAGGTGCCGCTGGCGCTGATCGGTTACGATGCCGGCATTCTTCAGGATGAAAAGACGCCCGCCTGGGACTGGAAACCGGGCGTGGAAGCGCGTGCTTCTGACCGCAAGACCGTCGATCCGACGATCTGGGAGCAGGATTCGGTCCTGTGGTATTCCCGCGAAATCACCCGCCGCCTCGGTCCGGAAAAATTCGCCGCCTATGTGAAGCGCCTCGGTTACGGCAATGCCGATGTCTCAGGGGAACCGGGAAAGAATAACGGGCTGACCCATTCCTGGCTCGGCGCATCGCTCACCATTTCTCCGGTGGAACAGGTTGGGTTCCTGCGTCGGCTGCTCGCCGGCAACCTGCCTTTTTCCCGCGATGCGCAGGCAAAGACGCGCGCCATCGTCCCCGTCTTCGACGCGCCGGAGAGCTGGAGCGTGCATGGCAAGACAGGCACCGGATATATCCGCGACGAAAAGGGCAACCCCGACCGCAACCGTCCCTTCGGCTGGTTCGTCGGCTGGGCGGAGCGTGAGGGCCAGCACATCGTCTTTGCAAGACTGCGCGTTTCCGACAAGCCCTCGAACGAGCCGCTCGGCCCCGCAGTGCGCGACGCTTTCCTGCGCGATATTCCGCGGCTGGCGGTGCATCGGTAGCGGAAAAATCATAAAGGGAGGGATGGGCCCATGTGTGACGCCTCTCGTAACGTCATCAGGCTCTATACCGAACACGGCGCTGATTTCGATAAACAGCGCGATCGCTCTCTTGTCGAAAAAACCTGGCTCGACAGGTTTACCTCGCTTTTGCCCGATGGCGGCTCGATCCTCGACATAGGTTGCGGCTCCGGAGAGCCAATCGCGGGCTACCTCATTTCTAAGGGCTATGATGTCAGCGGGATCGATGCGTCGATGCCGCTGATCGAACTTTGCCGCGGCCGGTTTCCCGCAAATTTCTGGGCGGTGGCCGATATGCGCGAATTGGGCCTCGGGCGGCGGTTCGATGGTCTGATTGCCTGGCACAGCTTTTTCCATCTGAAACCCGACGATCAACGGCGAATGTTTGACGTCTTCCATCTTCACGCCAATGAGCGTGCGGCGTTGATGTTTACTGCGGGTCCCGAACATGGCGAAGCATTAGGCACCCTTCGCGGGGAGCCCCTTTATCACGCGAGCCTTTCGCGTGAAGAGTATGAAGGTTTGCTGCGCGCGCATGATTTCCGCCTTCTCGATCACGTCAGCAGCGATCCGCAATGCGGCGGGACAACGATTTATCTGGCCAGACGCGTGGTGTCTTAGAAACCATTGCCTAGCCGTGACAGATCAAGCATAGGGTCTGCAGACACTCTTTTTGAGGACAGTCCCCATGCGTCCCGTCAGCCGCGCGGCGGCTGCCGTATTCATCGGCCTTTGGTTGGTAGCGGCGCTCGCGATTTTGTTCGCAGCAAAAAAATCCTTCTTCTCTTGACCTTCCCATCATGGGAATCCCTACATAGGGGTTGAAAGGGGATTTCCCATGACCGAGACAGACAATCGTCCTGCCATCGGCAACATCAGTGACAGTATCTTGCCGGGTTTCAACATCAGGCCCCGGCGTGCCGACGTGGAAGCGGGAACAGGTTGCGACGAAAGAGGTGACGACATGAATATCGGCCAGGCATCGGAGGCATCGGGCGTTTCCGCCAAGATGATCCGCTACTACGAACAGATCGGGCTGATCACGCCCGCGGCGCGCACCGGCAATAATTACCGCGTCTATGGCACCCAGGATGTGCATAATCTGCGTTTCATCAAGCGGGCGCGAACACTCGGTTTTTCGCTGGAAGAAACCGAAACGCTGTTGAAACTCTGGCAGGACAAGAGCCGCGAGAGTTCAGCGGTCAAGGACATCGCACTCGGCCATATCGCGGATCTCGAGCAGAAAATCGCCGAGATGAAAAGCATGGTGAAAACGCTCTCCCATCTCGCCCATTGCTGCGGCGGCGATCACCGCCCCGATTGCCCCATCCTTGATGATCTCGCAGGCGCCGACAAGACAGACGGCAAGCTCACCAGTACCCATTGACCGTGAAAAAGAGCCGGCGCGAAAACTCGACGCCGGTCAAAGGAGAAGATCATGACTGCAACCACCTTCCTCATCCCCGACATGACCTGCGGCCATTGCGAAAAAACCCTGCGTGGCGCGCTTGCCGAAGCGCTTCCCGGCGCGTCGGTCAGCATCGACCTCAACGCTCATAAACTCACCGTAACGGGCGACGCCGCGACCGCAGAAGCGGCTATCCGCGAGGCGGGTTATTCGCCGGAGAGGGAGTTTTGAAGAGGTAGATGCTGGTTGAATCAGCAGAAATGTGCTGCGGAGTAGCATCCACACCGAAGGGAGTTCGCAATGTCCATCAAGGCCTCCGCGTCTATTTCTAACCAACAGGACATCTTCGCCCGTAAGCTTGTGGAAGAAGGACGATATGCCAGCCTTAGCGCAGTCGTGCAGCGGGGACTGGAGTTGGTCGGACAGGAAACAGAACTCAAAGAAGCGGAGCTTGCGGTTCTCCAAGATCTGCTTGATAACCGTAGACAAGGCGGTTTTGTAGCGGTGGAAGAGGGCGAAAAACGAACGCTGCGATGATGGCTGACCGAAAGTCGGCTTATGGCCTTTAAGTTCTGGCGCTCAACACAGACCGATGAGGACCTAGGCCTCATTCTCGATCATCTCGTTCAGTCCTACCTCGACCTTGGCGATGAACTGGCGGACGCCTTCGAAAGGCAATCCAGCGTATCACCGCGATTGAGGCGACATGAAGTCGCTCGGTACCGCGTCCTTCCAGGGGACGTTGTTGCCCAACGTGTTGCCCGGCCTTCGCCGGGTAACAAAACATCAGGCGATATTCTATTTCGATGTTGATAAGCCGAAAGAAATGGTGCGTATTCTGGCTGTGTTCTTCGGCGGGCAGGGCCATCAACGTCACATGTTGAAACGTCTTGCAGCCCGCCCGCCAGACGCTTAAACCTCGTCGAACGCTCCGCCTTCACGCGACGGATTGCGGTTGATCACCCGTTCCTCGTCATCGTCAGGGAGTGCTTCGTCGCTTTCCTGATAGGGGTCGTCCTCGCTCTCGGCTTCCTCTTCCTCGATGTCGTGTTCGATGGACTGTGGAATTTCGCCCTTGGCGGGCAGGGCGTCGATGTCGAGATCGATCAGATCCTCATTCATCGCATCTTCGGTGCCGGGCAGGATTTTTTTGGGGTCCATGACGGTTTCCTTTCGTCTGTTCAGTGGTCAAACGACTGGCCGGGCGGCAGGTTCCTGCTGCCCGACGATTACTTTCACCTGAACTGCAAAGGCGTCTTGACCTCAATCAAGCTTGAGGTTCTAGTTTCCCCGCCGTGTCACGGAAGTGGAAAGGATACGGCTTTGTCGAGTGTGGAAATGGCGGAGAAAAACGGCTGGAGTGAATTGTTGAGTGGGGCGAATCTCTCGCTTCTGACCGTCATCTCCTCCGGAATTGGCCTGCACGCCTTTAATCAGTTCGCGGTGGTGACGGCCCTGCCGGTCGCCGTCAAGGAGATTGGTGGCGCCGCCTTCTATAGCTGGGCCTACAGTCTTTATTTCGTCGGATCGGTTGCTGGCGGGGTCACTGCCGTGCTGTTTCGCGAAAGGTTCGGCGCGCGTGGGGTGCTGCTTCTCTGCTGCCTGCTGTTTTCGCTCGGGTCGGTTCTCTCGGCCATTGCGTCGGAATTTCTGTGGGTTGTCGTCGGCCGCGCGTTGCAGGGTCTGGCTGATGGATTGATCGTCGCCGTCTGCTACAGCCTCATACCCGCAGGCTTTCGCTCGGGCCTTCTGCCGAAAGTCTTCGCCATCGAGGCGGGAATCTGGGCGGTCGCCTCCTTCGTCGGCCCGCTCACCGGCGGCTATGCCACCGAACATGTCTCGTGGCGCGCGACCTTTCTGCTGTCGGCGCCGCTGATCGTGCTGCTGGTGGCCTATACCACCATCGCGGTTTCGGCCGAGCGCCCGGTTGTGGCACCGCGTAAACCGCTGGTGCCACTGTTGCTTTGCCTTGCCGGGGCGCTGGCCTTCTCCGCGCCATCCGCGTTTGAGGGTGCAGGCTTGCGGGCGGCCGCGTTGCTCGCCGGGGCAACACTGCTCTGGGCATCGCTGCGCGCTGGAATTCAACCCTCCGTCGGTCTGTTCCCGAAGGATTCTTTCCGGTTGAAGACGGTGCTCGGCAGCGGCTTCTGGGTGCTGTTCCTGATGTCCTATGCGCATGCACTCGGCAGCGTCTATCTCGCTTACGTCGCCATCAATCTGTGGAATCATGAGCCAACTTTTGCAGGCTTCATCGTGGTGACGATGCCGCTTGCCTGGAGTTTCGTCGCAATGCTGATCGGTAGTCTGCGATCCGCCCGCCTGCGGGAAATCTGCCTGCATTATGGCCCTTATCAGATGGTGCCGGGTTGCATCCTGTTGGGATTGGGGCTTGCATCGGGCAGCTGGGGCGAAATGTTGCTTGGCCAGATTTTGATCGGCTCCGCCTTCGGCATGTCGTGGGCGGGCATCAGCCAGGCGGCCATGGAGGCTGCGCCAGAGGAAGAGCGCAAGATGACCGGCGCGCTGCTGCCGACAGTCGCGACCCTCGGTTCTGCAGCCGGTGCCGGCGCAAGCGGCACGGTCGCTGCTGCAAGCAGCCTTGTTGAGAACATCGAGCTGGGCGATGTGACGATGCCGATGATCTATCTTTACGGGATCGGGGTTGTTGTGTCTGTGCTCGCGGTTATGGCAACCAGCGGGCTTAGGGGCGAGCGGCCCTAGGCCGCCGCGCGCTCCTTTGGTTAAGTCTTTTAAGACTGAGTGGTAGCGATGGTAATAGCCACCAGATAGACGACGAATGCCATAATGGCGATCGCGCCAATGATGATGACGATGCCCTTGCCTGCTCGTTTTTTTTCGGTCTTGTTTTCATTGGCTTCGGTGGGAAACAGGATCGGGTCGCTGGTATCGCGAATTTTGGTCATGCCTTCTCTCCTTTCGGCGGAACGGGCGGTTTCAGTCTATCAACCGCCCAGTCCGCCAAAAGGTTCCTCACGGCTTCAGCGCCCAGCTGGTCGCATGCGCGACCGTATCGGGAGCAGCCTTCAGCAATGCCGAACGCACGGGCTCGAATCCCTCGATCCGCTTGGTGCCGACATAGCGCCCGCGATTGGCAAAAACCTCGATGGAGCCGTAATCAAGGAAGATGCGGACGCGGGAAGCCTTGGCGCCCCTGGCGATGTAATGCGGAGAGGGGCCGGTGCGCCCATCCTCATGGCGGATCCACAGCCCGCTTTCATCGGACACGACGCCGAGCTTGACGGTAGGATGGTCCAGTTCCAGTTCGAAGGGCGCGCCGGGGGAGGTGAGCTCGAACAGGATTTCCACCGCACCGGTCGTGAAGGGAACCCGTTCGCCATTGGCAAGGCGTGTGCGGTCGAGGATGTGGCTGCGCAGGCTTTCCGCCGCGCCGATGGGCGGGGTCAGAAGCTCGCCATTCGCGTAATGAATCCGGCGCGGCAGCGTCATCGAGGTCGGGAAATCAATCTCGGGATTGGCGTCGGCCCAGTTGGCCAGCCAGCCGATGCCGATGATGCTGTCACCATCCAGAAACGCCTGGAAGGCATAGTTATCCGTGCCGAAGTCAAGTTCCTGGCCAAATTCCTTGGTGAATGTCTTGCCGTCGAACCAGCCCACATCGGCCATGGTCAGGTTCTTGCGGCCGGTTTCCGGATCTTCGGAATGCATCAGACCGTAGACAAGCACCCATCGCGTGGAGCGCGCATTGGCCGGGCCGTCGAGCGGCAGCAGGCAGGGGCACTCGATGGCCGTGGTCTTGTAGCGGGTTTCCACCCACAGCTTGCCGACATAGGTCCAGCCGGAAGCGGCGGTGGGATCGAGCGTTTCGTAAAGCAGGATGACGCCGCCGCCGTCGCTCTGGCTGCCAAGCACCATCTTCCACAGGCCATCCGGACCACGGAACACGTAAGGATCGCGAAAATCCGGCGTCAGCCCCTGTCCGTCCGGGCGGTGGCCCAGGATGACCTCGGCCTGGCCCGCCATGATGAGATCGGAAGATGTCGCCGTCAGCTGGATTTGCTGTTCGGGAACGCGGTCCTGCACCTGCTCGGTGAAAAACACCCGGATGCCTGTCCCTTCGACCAGCGGAATGGTGGAGCCGGAATAGGCGCCGCCGCGCTTGTCCGGCCGCGTCGTCAGATCCTCCGACGGAAACAGGAAGATCGGCAGATGCCGCCAGCGCAGGTAGTCGGACGAGACGGCGTGACCCCAATGCATCGTGTTCCAGCGCAGGCCATGCGAATAATGCTGATAGAAAAGATGCGGTCGTCCCTCGAACCGGCCAAAGCCGTTGGGATCGTTCATCCAGCCGAAGGGTGGGCGGAAATGATAGCTGCCGGGCAGTTCGGGCGCTGCATTATCAGGCTTGGTATGAACCACCGTAATGCCCGTCTCCAGCACATCGGACGCGGTGAACCAGTAGATGACCGACACGGCCGTCGTGACGGTATCATAGCTCAGTTCAACGTGGCCGCCGCCGAAGATCTGGTAGATTCGAAATCCGTACTCTTCCGTGTTGACGCTTGAAACTTCAGCAAATTTTCCATTCTGGTTGGAAAAGGAAACCGCCCCCGGCTCGGCCGCTTTTTTCGCCTTCAGCCAGACATGGAAGGTGGCGTTGACGGGCAGATCCATGTGAATGGTGCGGATGGCGCTTTCCGGTTCGGCGGTCACGGCTTCAACAACGGTCATTGCTTTTCCTTTCCTTTCGGCATTCTGCGGGTCAAGCATAGCAACGATGATGGCGCGGGAAAGTTCATTGCGCAAAATTGAATGCGGCTATTGCAACGACATGGGCATTTATCGCTCGCATCCAAGGTCTTCCCGCCCCATATAGGGGCAAAGCAGGGAGTTTAACCGTGATGAAATTCGACAATTCCTATGCGCGCCTTCCGGAGCGCTTCAGCGCCGCCGTGCTGCCGACGCCGGTCAAGGCGCCGCGTCTCATCGCCTTCAATCGCGCGCTGGCAGACGAGCTTGATCTTGATGTTGAAGGCCTCGATGACGACAGGCTGGCGGCGATCTTTTCGGGCAATGTCGTGCCGCAGGGGGCTGAGCCGCTGGCGATGGCCTATGCCGGCCACCAGTTCGGCGGTTTCGTGCCGCAACTCGGTGACGGGCGTGCGATCCTGCTCGGCGAGGTGGTCGACAGGAACGGCAAGCGTCGCGACATTCAGCTCAAGGGCTCCGGCCGACACCATTTTCGCGCAGGGGCGACGGGCGCGCGGCGCTCGGCCCTGTGCTGCGCGAATATATCGTATCGGAGGCGATGTTTGCGCTGGGCATTCCCGCCACGCGGGCACTGGCGGCAGTCGTGACGGGCGAGAGAGTGCAGCGAGAGGTCGGCCTGCCGGGTGGCGTGTTTACCCGCGTTGCCGCAAGCCACATCCGTGTCGGCACGTTCCAGTTCTTTGCCGCGCGGGAAGACAACGAGGCGATCGGACACCTCGCGGATTACGTCATCGATCGGCATTATCCCGAGGCAAGACCGGCGGATAATCCCCTATCTCGCCTTGCTGCAGGGCATTGCGCAGCGGCAATGCGACCTCATCGCCCGCTGGATGATGGTGGGCTTCATCCACGGCGTGATGAACACCGACAATATGGCGGTGTCGGGCGAAACCATCGATTTCGGCCCCTGCGCTTTCCTGGATGAATATCACCCCAACAAGGTCTTTTCCTCCATCGATGCGCAGGGACGCTACGCCTACAACAATCAGCCCGGCATCGCCCAATGGAACATTGCAAGGCTGGCGGAATGCCTGCTGCCGCTGCTCGATCACGAGGTTGAAAAAGCCGCCGAACTCGCCAATACCGTTCTTGCCGATTTCGCCGCCGCCTTTCCCAAACGCTGGCTTTCCGGCATGCGCGAGAAGCTCGGCCTGACCACCGAGGAAGAGGGCGACATGGATCTGGTGCAGGCCCTGCTGGGGCTGATGCAGGCGTCGGAGGCGGATTATACGCTCACCTTCCGGCGTCTTTCCCGTGCGGCTGAAGGCGACGTAGAACCGTTTCCGCGGCATGTTCATCGACCTTGCCGGAGCGGACGCGTTCCTCGCGCGCTGGCGTGAAAGAGCTGGCCGTGAGGGGCTTTCGGATCGAGACAGATCAGCGGCAATGCTTTCAGTTAATCCCGCGATCATCCCACGCAACCACCGTATCGAGGGAGCTGATCGAGGCTGCGGTGGAAGAGGATGATTTCGAGCCCTTCCACGCCATGCTGAAGGCGATCGCGACACCCTTTGACGAGCGGCCGGACGACGCCGTCTACATGCAGCCGCCGATGAGCCACGAGCGGGTGTTCAGGACGTTTTGCGGGACGTAAGCGTAGCGCTGATCCCCCGCGCCGGAGCGAGCGGGTGCCTATTTCGCCTTCTCCCCGAGGGGGAGAAGGTCGCGGCAGCGGGATGAAGGGGGGACATTAGCGATAGATCGAGAGGTTGCCCCCTCATCCGACCCTCCGGGCCACCTTCTCCCCCGGCGGGGAGAAGAAACCGGCGGCAATGCTGTGCCTTTAAATCACCCAACCTTTGCCAGCGGCTCATGCGCGCCATAATACCGGCCAAACCGGTTGTCGAGGAACTTCGGTAATGCCACTTCCTCCTGTCGCACGAAGCCTTTCTGCGGCAGCGCGCCCTCGGCAAGCAGATCGAGAACCGTGCAGATGCCTGACGCCGTGGTGATCTGGATGGCGCTCATCATCCGGCCGGAAACCGGGCCGGCATAGACTTTGTTGGCATAGGTTTCCTGCAGGAAGCGGCCGTTGCGGGTGCCGCAGACCGTGACGAAGACGATGACAACATCCTGCATTGTGCCGGGCAGCGCGTTCTCGAACAGGTCCTTCAGCACGTCGCGTCGGTTGCGCAGATTGAGGTCGTTCAAAAGCGCCTTCATGATCGCCACGTGGCCGGGGTAACGGATGGTGCGGTAATTCATCGTCCGCACTTTGCCCTCCAGCGTGGCGCAGAGCGTGCCGAGGCCGCCCGAGGTATTGAAGGCCTCATAGGTAACGCCATCGAGCGAAAACTCCTCCCGCTCCTCCAGAGCCGGAACGGCGGTGAGGCGGCCTTCGACGATGGCCTCGCAGGGTTCGATATATTCGTTGATCAGCCCGTCCGTGCTCCAGGTGAGGTTGTAGTTGAGCGCATTGGACGGATATTGCGGCAGGGCGCCGACGCGCATCCTGACGCTATCGAGCTTGTCGAACTTGCCGGCAAGATCGGCAGCGACGATGGAGATGAAGCCGGGAGCGAGGCCGCACTGTGGAATGAGGGCCGACGCGGAGGTTTCCGCCAACGCCTTGACCTTGCGGGTGGATTCGACGTCCTCGGTCAGATCGAGGTAGTGCGTGCCGACGGCGACGGCCGCCTCGGCGATACCTGCCGTCAGATGAAACGGCGCGGCGGAGAGCACGGCAAACTTGCCTTTGAGCAGCGCTTCGAGCGCAGGCCGGTCCGTGATGTCGACGATCTCCGTATCGACGCGTTCATGAGCAGGCACATTGGCCAGCTGATCGGCCGAGCGATCGGCGACTGTAATGCGATAATCGCCTGATGCCGCCAGCATCCAGGCGATGGCCGAGCCGATATTACCCGCGCCGATGACGACAATGTTTTTCATGTTTTTGTTCCCCGCAGAAAAAATTCATCGGGCACAATCATATTGCGGCTTCGCTGCGATTCAGAGCTTCACTTTGTGCAGAACGCCCGATATTATTAAGCAGTTAGACGACAGGATTGGTCATTATGGCAATAACGGATAAGGATCGGGCGCTGCTTGCGCTGCTGTCTGAAAACGCCCGCATGCCGGTGGCGGAACTGGCGCGCCGGCTCGGCCTTTCCCGCACCACGGTGCAGGCCCGCATCGAGCGGCTGGAGACGGAGGGGGTGATCGCGGGTTATGGCCTGAGGCTGTCGGAAACTTATCTCTCCGGGCTGGTGCGCGCCCATGTGTTGATTACCATCGGCCCGAAGGCCCTGCCGTCGGTCACCGCCGCACTTGCCGCGATCAAAGAGGTCATCACGCTGCATTCGGTCAGCGGCACCTTCGACCTGATTGCCATTCTGTCCGCGCCGTCGATCCTGGAGCTCGACCGGCTGATCGACCGCATCGGCGCGCTCGATGGCGTGGAGCGCACGCTGTCTTCGATTATTCTGTCGACGCGGATTTCGCGGTAAAAGCGTTTGAGGGAGTGGAAGATACGCGAAACCCAATTCCGTATGCCGGACGCGACGGTCTGCAAAACGAAACAACAAAGGAGCTTGCCGCTCCCACGCTTCCATTGCTACGCGAAAGCGAAGCCGTCTAGATCACCGCCCTCTCGTCATAAGCCCGCTGCGCCGCCATCACCGCGTCCATATTGCCTTCCGCCCAATGGGCAAGCGCCGCCACGGTATCGGTCAGCGTGCGTCCCAGCGGCGTGAGTGAATATTCGACCGTGACAGGAACCGTCGGAAAGGCCTGCCGGGAAATCAGCCCGTCACGCTCGAGCTTCTTCAGCGTCTGCGACAACACCTTCTGCGAAATGCCCTTGATCTCGCGTCGTAGCAGGTTGAAGCGAACGGCATCACGCCGCAGCTTGTCGAGGATCAGCAGCGCCCACTTGTCAGCGATCCGATCCAGCACCATGCGGGTAGGGCAGCGATCCTCATAGACGTCATAGGCATGTTCCATCTCTACGCTCCGTCGTTCAGGCCAGGAGGGTTTCCGCGAGGAAACCAGCTAACCGAAAAGTGCTCTCTTTTCATGATTTCTCCAACGCAGTATCTGTGTTTTCGAAACATGGTTTCCATTAGATACTAAGGAGATTTGAGATGGC
Source organism: Glebionis coronaria (assembly GCA_025667525.1). NCBI lineage: Eukaryota > Viridiplantae > Streptophyta > Magnoliopsida > Asterales > Asteraceae > Glebionis > Glebionis coronaria. The sequence goes on from JANFOE010002303.1 coordinate 40,500, forward strand.
AGGCAAGATACTTGTGATCGGTTCCACCGGCACCATCGGCACACCGCTGGTCAAGGCGCTGGTTGCCAGGGGCGAAAGCGTGAAGGCGGCGTCGCGCAGCGGCAAGCCGGCGGACGGCGCGGAAGGGGTGCGTTTCGATTATACCGACGCATCGACCTATGCGGAGGCATTTGACGGCGTTGACCGCCTGTTCCTGCTTCTTTCCGGCGGGCGTCTGGACGCCATCGATGCGCTGACGCCTGTTGTCGAAGAGGCCGCGCGCCGCAAGGTCAAGATCGTTTTCCTCAGCGTCCTCGGTGTCGACGCGGATGATTCCATTCCCTATCGTCAGATCGAATTGAAAATCATCGCGTCAGGCACGCCTTACGTCATCCTGCGCCCGAACTGGTTCGCCGATAATTTCCACAGCTACTGGAAGGCTGGCATCGACCACGGCCAGATCGCCGTTCCGGCAGGTGAGGGCAAGTCCAGCTTCATCGACGTGCGCGATATCGCCGATAGCGCAGCCGCCGCGCTGGACGTCCAATGCCTTTGACGGCAGGGCCTTTAACCTGACCGGGGCCAAAAGCCCTGGGCTATGGCGAGGCAGCCACGCTGATTTCCCAGGCGATCGGCAAACCGGTCTCCTACAGCGCGGTTTCGGATGATGTCTTCATCGGCATTCTCACCGGTGCGGGCGTACCGCAAGATTACGCCGCCTTTCTCGCATCGATCTTCTATCCCGTGCGCGAAGGCTGGACAGCCGTGGTGACCGGCGACGTCGAAACGCTGACCGGCCATCCGCCGCGTTCGCTGGAGACCTACATCGCCGACAATCTGGACCGGCTGAAGGGCTGAGTCGTCACGATGCCCGCCGCGATCAAGCCGGATCGGTGGAGCCGCGGCGGGCCTTGAAGAACATTTTCAGCCGCTGAATGTCCTCGGCGCTCCAGCCTTGCGGCGCCGTCACCTCCGTCCACGCATCGATGTAATGCTCCGGCGCGTAGACATGGCCGTAGCCGATCGGTGCCGTCGTCGCCGCCGGCGACATCAAGGCCGAGCTGCAGCAGGGTGACGACCGAAACCAGCGGAACGAGGTGGAGACGTCGGGTCCGTGATGCGCCATCCATTGCGGCCGCCGGTAAAAGCGAGGCGGCCTCGAAGAAAGTGATCGGGTCACTCGCATATTGCAGATAGACGATCCGCATCGGCCCCCATGCCGCATCGGGCATATGCGCCGTTGTATATTGATTGGCGAAGCGGATGACGGAGGAATCGCGGAAGCGCGGCAGCCATTCCGGCGTGCCCTTCACCCGGCCGTTTGTGGCCATGCGCCATGTGGGGCTGGAAAAGGGCGGGCCGCTCCACAAGGCACCCTGGAAGGGATCGGCCAGCACATCGTAGAGATCGGAGGACTTCTGCGAGTTGAGCGAACCGAGGCTCAGGCCATGCAGGTACAGTTTCGGCCGCGTTTCCTTGGGCAGGGTCGTCCAGTAACCATAAATGGCTTCGAACAGGGCGCGGGCCGTCTCGACACCGTAATCCGGCTCCGTCAGCAGGGCGATCCAGCTGGAGAGATAGGAATATTGCACCGCGACGCTGGCGATATCGCCATCATGCAGATACTCGGACCGTATCGAGCGCTTCCGGATCGATCCACCCGGTGCCCGTCGGAATAACGACGAGAAGCACCTTGCGTTCAAAGCCGCCGACACGCTTCAGTTCCGAAAGCGCAAGAGCCGCCCGTTCCTCGGGCGTCGCGGCCGAGTTCAGCCCCGCATAAACCCGCAGCGGTTCCTTGGCGGCGCGGCCAGTGAAGGCTGCTATGGTCTCGCCCCGAGGACCTTCCGCGACAAACTCGCGTCCACGCCGGCCGAGCGATTCCCACGTCATCAGCGAGGCGTCGCTGCCGGTCTTCAACGGATCGGAAGGGCGCGGCACATCCGGCTCGATCAAGGCGTCGACCTGTTTCAGTGACGAATCCGCAAAGCGCAGCCCGATATCGAAGATCAGCCCGTTGAGCAGCATCCATGATACGATGACGGCGGCTGCGATGCCGAGGACATTGGCCAGGCGACGCGGCAGGAAATGCCGGCTGCGTGTGGCAAAGAACCGCCGGATCAGCTGGAACAGCCGGCCCGCGCCGATCAGAACCGCCGCAACCAGTACGGCAAGGCCACCCGTCCTGGTGGGATGGGCGCTCGGGAGCGGATCAAGCTCCATCACCACGCGGATCGAGTTTTGCCAGTCCTTCGCCTGCCATAAAAACGCGATGGCCGTGATGGCGGCGGCGAGCGCAATGAGAAAGCGAATGCCACGCATATTGTGACGCGAAGGTTCTGGCAGCTCCAGATAAGCCCAGACGGCATGGAGCGCGACCCCGATCAGGTAGCCGATAGCGAAGGAAAAGCCGCAAAGCACGCCCTGCATCAACCAGGTGCGCGGCAGAAGCGACGGGGTGAGAGAGGCGCAGAACAGCAGGGTGCCAAAGACGATGCCGGTTGCCGAAAGGCCTGCAAACAACCGCTTAACCCATTGTTTCACCAACTCAGCATGCCCCTTATGCACCGTGTCCGTGCGCAGTGTAATATGCGATGGGCATGGGTGCAAATCCCATGCTGAAGGAAAAAAATCAAACAAATAGGAAAATAATCCTTTACACCGTGACGGTGGTTTGGTAGTGTTTGGTTACAGTCGAAGATTTGCGGCTGACGGACGGGAAACGATCCAAAAGGTTTTTCCGGGTTGTCGGTGAGGTTCCCTGACACACGGCGCCATATTGTTGCCTGTCCAGCGGACGTTCGGTTTTGTTCTCCGGGGCCAGAACCCTTCTCCTTGTGATTCCGGGCTTGACCTGCCATCCAGCCGTCGCGGGGTCTGCCGCGAAAAGACTTTTCGGCCCGATGACTCGGGCTGGCTGAATTCCGGCCCAGGGTCGGAATGACGGAAGATGTTCCGTTACACAACCGTCATCACTGCCATTTCCATCTCAGGCTCGATCCCATGACCAAATCAGAAACTTGCGACCCGGCTCTCCAAAGCGCGTGGCCGGAACGGCCCACCGGTATGGGCGAGGGCACTCTGGACACCGCGCCCGAAACGAAGTCGCGGGCCGATAAGCTGATTGCCGAAGATGCGGCGCGCAACGGTCGTCTGCGAGAGCTGCTGAACGAGCTGACGGATGAGATGCGCGACGAGGTCGGCCTCTACCGCAATCTCCGGCAGGCGGGTGAGGCGGCCTTGCTGGGTCCGCCGGAGGACACGTCGGCCAAGCTGGCGCGGGCCGATGTCAAAGCCGCGACCGACCAGTTGTCGCTCATTGTGCGCACGCTGGAGCGGATCGACGCCTTGCAGCGGGTGCTGGCTGAAGAGCGTGAGGCGCTCGTCATCGAGGACGATGCGGAGGCTGAAGCTTACGAAACGGCGGCCGCGCATTTTCTCAACCGTATCGATGAACTGGCGGAGCAGAAGTGCCGCGCCTGGCAGGAAGCGCTTGTCGCATCGAACGGTCCGGCGGCTGGTGAGTGACGGATGCAGGACCTTTGCGATGAACTCCATCTGCAGACGCAGCTTCGCGCTCTCCAGCGAGACTGGCGTTTTGTCGGTAACCTGCCGCAGCAGCCGCCAAAAGGGGATTGGCGCACATGGCTGCTGATCGGCGGACGTGGTTCCGGCAAGACCCGGGCGGGAGCCGAATGGATACACGCAGTCGCTTCCTCCGGCAGGCAGTCGGAGCTGCGCATCGCGCTTGTGGCGGAAACGCTGGGTGATGCCCGCGAGGTGATGATCGACGGTATCTCCGGCATATGCCGCATCGCCCGCAGGCGTCGTCCGGTTTTCGAAGTGTCGCGGCGTCGCCTTCTCTGGCCGAATGGCGCGGTGGCGCAGGTGTTTTCCTCGGAAGACCCGGAAAGCCTGCGCGGGCCGCAGTTTCATATGGCCTGGGCGGATGAGCTCGGCAAATGGAAATATCCGCAGGAAACCTGGGACATGCTGCAATTCGGTCTGAGGCTGGGAGAGGCGCCGCGGCAACTCGTCACCACGACCCCCCGGCCCATTCCGCTGCTGAAGGCCCTACTTGCCGATCCGACGGCGCGCGTGGCGAGGATGCCGACCGCGATGAACGCACGCAATCTGTCTCCGGACTTCCTGAAAGCTATCGAGGACCGCTACGGCGGCACCCGGCTGGGGCGGCAGGAAATCGGCGGCGAACTGATCGATGATCGCGAGGGGGCGCTCTGGAAACGGGCCGATCTGGAGGCAATCACCGACGCCGACCACGAGCCTCTCTCACGTGTGGTGGTCGCGGTCGATCCGCCCTCGGGCGCCGGTGAACATTCCTGCTGCGGCATCGTTGTGGCAGGGCAGGGCATGTCCGGTCGTTTTGTGGTGCTTTCCGACTCCTCCGTGGAAGCCGAAACACCGGCAGGCTGGGCCCGCGCGGTTGTGGCCGCTTTTCGCCGGCACGAGGCCGACCGGGTGGTGGCGGAAATCAATCAGGGCGGCGAGATGGTGCGTGCCATGCTGCAGAGCATCGATGGACACCTGCCGCTGACGCTGGTGCGCGCAAGCCGCGGCAAATTCGCCCGCGCCGAGCCCGTGGCGGCCCTCTACGAACAGGGCCGCGTGCGTCACGCCGGCCGATTTGAAAAACTGGAAGATCAGATGACCGATTTTACAGCCGATGGCCTCTCGTCGGGTCGCTCCCCAGACCGGCTGGATGCGCTTGTCAGGGCGATGACGGCGCTGACGACGATGGTAACGAGTGAACCGAAGGTGCGGGGAATGTAACGCTTTCGCTGATGAGCTTATGCGGGCGCAGGCTGAACGAGGTCTGGCGCAGGCTGCCAGTTTCTTCTCCCCGCGAGGGAGAAGAAACGAGGCATCGTCAGTGGCCGAAAATCAGGCGGCTGACGACTATCACTTCTTGGGCGACTGGGATGGTTTCGGCTGGGAACCGGTTTCACGCATCTGGCGCCACTCGTTTTCGAGACGGTCATAAACGGTCTGGGGGATTGTCGCTGTCATGGTGGCATTCCTCCTTAGAATGGTTAACGCTGCAGGGCTGCGCGATGAACGGAGTAAGCGCCGTAAGGTTCCGAAATTCAAGGAAATTTTTACCCCTAAACCAGCGCGTGCGGATTAAAATCGATTAAGATTTTTTCAAATCGATTTAGTCCGGACGTTCGTCAAGTGGACAATTCCGGCCGCCACGATGCCTCTCATTTTCAGGAGCCTATATGCCATACCACGAGGCACGATTCGTCGCGTCGATACGCCTGTCGGTCTTCGGCGGTCGTCTGCGCGTGGAGCAGCTCGCTGGCACGAAAGCGATTGTTTCCGGTTTCGAAAAGCAACTCCCTCAGGGTGACACGCGCTGGCTCGCTTACATACTGGCGACGGCTTTTCACGAAACGGCGGCGACCATGCAGCCGGTGCGCGAGACCATGGCGGCGAGCGATGCCGAAGCGATTGCGCGGCTCGATCGGGCTTTTGCGGCTGGACGGTTGCCCATGGTACGCAAACCCTATTGGCGCCCGGATGCCGAAGGAAAAAGCTGGCTCGGCCGGGGTTTCGTGCAACTCACCCATCGCCGCAACTATGAGACCATGTCGGCGATAACAGGCGTCGACCTTCTCGATCGGCCGGAACGCGCCATGGCGCTTGGCGTGGCGACGGCGATCCTGATCCTGGGCATGGTGCGTGGCAGCTTCACCGGCCGCCGGCTTTCGCATTTCCTGAGCGGGGCCAGCGAAGATTGGGAAGGTGCGCGGGCAATCATCAATGGCAGCGACAGGGCGCGGCTGGTCGCGGGCTATGGCCGTGCATTTCATGCGGCCCTTGTCGCGGCGCGGATTGAACCCGCGCCAGCCAGATGATAACCCCTACCACCGCCAACCGGCCATCGTTGAACTTTGCATGACAGGTGACACCGTGATCCGCCATATCGTCTTCTTCACCGTTCCCGAGGAAAACCGCGATGCCGTGCGCAAGGGCCTCTCCGGCCTCACCGCCATCCCGCACGCGCTGAAGCTGGAAATCGGCGAGAACGTCAAGAAGGACCAATGGGGCAACTCGGTCGATTTCATCGTCTATGGCGAGTTCGAAAACGAGGCGGCGCTTGCGGCGTACAAGGCCGATCCCGCTTATGATCTTTCGACCCGCACGGTAAAGCCGCTGCGCGACACCCGCATTGCCGCCGATTTCGACAGCGACAGGGCGGTGAAAGCGCCGATCCGGTAGGCCGTTACCGCCGCGACGACCGCAAGGCCTGGCGAACGGACGGCGGACAACACCCGAACCCCTTTATTCCGTCATGCCGGACCCGATCCGGCGTCCAGCCAGCCCAAGTTTTTGGGCTGAAAGAGGTTCTTCGCCGTGCAGACTCACGTCGGCTCTATTCCGGCTCGAGGCCGGAATGACGGGATCTATGTGTCTTGCGCTGCCGGTCGCCATCTCAATTTGAACCGGACAGTCGTGGATCTAGTCCCGGGTGACGACATAGGCGCACTGTAAGCCATCAACACAAGGACAACCCAATGCGATTTCCCTTCTCCCTGCCGTGGCTGCGCCCGGCGGACGGCAGAGCCGTGCCTGAAAACCGGAAAATGGCTGATGGCTTCATGGCGGTGGCAGTGCAGGGCGGACAGGCTTTCTGGTCCGGCCGGTCTTATGCCGCGCTGTCCCGCGAAGGCTTTATGAAGAACCCGGTCGCCCACCGCGCGGCGCGCATGGTTGCGGAAGCGTCTGCCGCCGTCAGCTGGCTGCTCTATGACGGCGACGACGAACTGGCCGACCATCCGCTGCTGGCATTGCTTGCAAAGCCGAGCGGCCATATGAGCGGCCCTGATTTTTTCGAGGCGCTTTACGGTCATCTGCTGCTTGCCGGGAACGCCTATGTCGAACCGCTCGTTATCGGCGGGCGGTTGCGCGAACTGCATCTGCTGCGGCCCGACCGGGTCAGCATCGTCGAGGGGGCGGATGGCTGGCCTGTCGCTTACGAGTACAGGGCCGAGGGACGCACGACCCGGCGTATCGCGGCCGAGCGCGATGGGCTGGGCCTCCTGCATCTCAAGCTGTTTCACCCGCTGGATGACCGGACCGGGTTTGCGCCGCTTGCATCCGCAGGCGCCGCACTCGATCTGCACAATGCCGCAAGCCAGTGGAACAAGCGCCTGCTCGACAACTCCGCCCGGCCCTCAGGCGCGCTGGTCTACCAGCCGAAGGAGGGCGGCAATCTTTCGACGGAGCAATATGAGCGGCTGAAGCGGGAGCTGGAGGAGGGTTATCAGGGCGCGATGAATGCCGGCCGGCCGTTGCTTCTGGAAGGCGGGCTGGATTGGAAGGCCATGGGCCTTTCGCCGCGCGACATGGATTTTCTGGAGGCACGCAACGGTGCTGCGCGCGATATCGCGCTCTCGCTCGGCGTGCCGCCATGCTGATCGGCATCCCCGGCGACAACACCTACGCCAACTATCAGGAGGCAAACCGCGCCTTCTACCGCTTGACCGTGTTGCCGCTGGTGAACCGCACGGCGGCGAGGCTATGCGGCTGGCTCGCTCCGGTCTTCGGGGCGGGGCTGCGGCTCGAACCCGATCTCGACAAAATTGCCGGACTGGCGGGCGAGCGGGACGCGCTCTGGTCCCGCATCGGAGCCGCATCTTTCCTCAGTGACGAGGAAAAAACGCGAAGCGGTCGGCTACTGAAGAGGCAGGACGCGCTCGCGGAGCGCGTGGCGTCCGCCTTAAAGCGATCTCTGAAGTCGCGGACTCTCTTTCTGAGGTTCTCCGCCCAAGCGATTCCGAAGATTCGAAAAATGTCCCCGTCGCAGCCGCGCAAACGCCACCTGCGGGCGTCGCCCTGCGTGCGCCCGATTTCAACATCCTAGAACGGAATGATTACCCATGTCTGAATTCGCCAACGAGGCCGGCATCTGGGCCGCCCGCATTACCGGCGCCGTCGCGGGTGCCGGCGTATCGCTTGTTTACCTGCTGCCGAAAAGCAGGCGGGAAGCCGCGAGCCGTTTCATTACCGGCGTTTCCTGCGGCATGATCTTCGGCGGGCCGATCGGCCTGTGGATCGTGCAGCAGCTCGACATTGCCGGTGCCCTTTCGGGGCGGGAAATCATGGTGGCGGGCTCGGCGGCCGCCAGCATGGGCGCGTGGTGGGGGCTTGGCGTCCTGGTGCGTATCGCCGAACGCTACAGCGCCCGTCCGCGCGTCTGACATCAGCGTCCACATCGCAGGAGTTTCCCATGCACGTCTATCGCGGGCCCCGCCCCGCCACGCGCAAATTCGCCAGTCTGGAGCTGCGCGGCATCACCAGTGACGGCACCTTTTCCGGTTACGCCAGCGTCTTCGGGGAGGTCGATCTCGGTCAGGACATGATCGAGCGCGGCGCTTTCCGCCGATCCATCGAGGAGCGGGGCGCTGGCGGTATCCGCATGCTTTACCAGCATGATCCGGCCGAGCCCATCGGTGCCTGGCGTACCATCCGCGAGGATGAGCGCGGACTTTATGTCGAGGGCATGCTGGCGCCCGGTGTTGCCCGTGCCCGCGAGGGTGCATTCGCTGATGAAGACCGGCGCGCTGGACGGGCTGTCGATCGGCTTCCGCACAGTCCGTTCCAGTAAAGAGGCGCGCGCTGGCAAGGCGACCAAAGCCGGTGTCCGGCGCATTCTGGAAGCCGATCTCTGGGAAATCTCGGTCGTTACCTTTCCGATGCTGCCGTCTGCGCGCGTCTCCGACGTCAAGCACGCCCGCTTCTTCCGCGACCGTGAGACCGAACTGGTGCGCACCATGCGTCGCGCCGCCCGCTCGCTGTTCGACACAAGCTTCAAACGCTGAACCTTCAGGCACAAACCAACAAGGAAACGACATGACAGACCAGACGACGAAACCGGCTCCGATGACCGTCGCGCCGCAGGTGAAGGCCGTGCCCGATACGGTGACCGCGGCATTCGACGACTTCATGGAGGCCTTCGAGGCGTTCCGGGAAACCAACGACCAGCGGCTTGCCGATATCGAGCGCAAGATGGGCACCGATGTCGTCACCCGTGATAAGCTCGACCGCATCGACAAGGCGCTCGACGATAACCGCAGGATCATGGACGATCTGGCGCTCAAGAAGGCACGCCCCGCGCTGGGACGCAAGGACGTGTTGTCTCACGATGCCGAAGAGCATAAGGCCGCCTTCGAGGCCTATATCAGGCGCGGGGAAGACGGGGGGCTGCGCGATCTCGAGGCCAAGGCCTTTTCCGGTTCGGCGGGAGCTGATGGCGGTTTCCTGTTGCCGACTGAAACGGATGGCGAGATCGGCCGGCGCATGACGGCGATTTCGCCGATCCGGGCGCTGGCAACCGTCCGGCAGGTTTCCACCGCCGTTCTGAAAAAACCTTTCTCCGCCAGCGGCCTGGCCAGCGGTTGGGTCGCGGAAACCGCGGTTCGCCCCGAAACGACGACGCCGAAGCTTTCAGAGCTGACGTTCCCGACCATGGAACTTTACGCCATGCCCGCCGCCACCCAGGCCCTGCTGGACGATGCTGCGGTTGATATCGAGACCTGGATCGCCTCGGAAGTCGATATAGCCTTCGCCGAGCAGGAGGCCTCCGCCTTCATCGCCGGCGATGGCGTCAACAAGCCGAAGGGTTTTCTCTCCTACACGGCCGTTGCCAATGACAGCTGGAGCTGGGGCAATATCGGCTACGTCGCGACCGGCGTTTCCGCCGGCTTTGCGTCGGCAGGACCGATGGATGTGCTCCTCGACGCGGTCTACGGGCTGAAGGCGGGGCACCGCCAGAACGGAAACTTCCTGATGAACCGCAAAACCCAGTCCGCACTGCGCCGCTTCAAGGACACGACAGGCGCTTATCTCTGGCATCCGCCAGCCGCAGCCGGCCAGCCCGCCTCGCTGATGGGCTTTCCGGTCACCGAAGCGGAAGACATGCCGAACGTGGCGGCCAACAGCTTTGCCATCGCCTTCGGTGATTTCCGCGCAGGTTATCTCGTGGTCGACCGCACCGGCGTCCGCATCCTGCGTGATCCCTATTCGGCCAAGCCCTACGTGCTGTTTTACACCACCAAGCGCGTGGGCGGCGGCGTTCAGAATTTCGAGGCGATCAAGCTGGTGAAATTCGGCGTGAACTGAGCCTCGACGGTGCCGCTCGTTTCTTCTCCCCGTGGGGAGAAAATGGCCCGAAGGGCCGGATGAGGGGACAAGCTCTCAGTCTATCACTGCCCTTGCCCCCTCAACCCGCTGCCGCGACCTTCTCCCCCTCGGGGAGAAGGCGAAAGACGCACCCGCTTGCCCTCTTCATCGGAGACGCCATGACCTATGCCCTCATTCATCCGCCGCAGGCGGAGCCGCTGACGCTTGCCGAAGTAAAGGCGCATCTGCGCCTCGACAGCGGCGAAGAAGATCTGCTGCTTGCCGCGCTGATCCGCACCGCGCGCGAGCATCTGGAGCGGACCACCGGCCTTTGCCTCCTTACCCAGGACATGGCGGCTTTATCTCGATCGCTGGCCGCAAACGGGGTGTGATTCTGCTTGGCAAGACACCGGTGCAAACCATCGAAACGATTCTGGTTTTCGATGGCGCGGGCCAGGCAGAGAACCTGCGCGGCGTCGAGAGATTGCTCGATGGCGCGGCACGTCCGGCACGGCTTTGGCTGCGCGATCCGCCGTCCCCCGGGCGGGGTGATGAACGGCATCGAGATCGATTTCATCGCCGGTTACGGCGAGGCAGGGACGGATGTGCCCGACACGCTGAAGCGCGCCATGCTCTCGCATGTTGCACAGATGTTTGCCTTTCGCGGCGCTGTCACGCCGGAAAATCAGCCTGCGGCGGTACCTGCCGGTTACGAGCGGCTGGTGGCCCCCTTCTGCCGCCTGGAACTTTGAGCCATGGACCTCGTTTTTCTCGACCCCGGGCAAGCTGACGGCACGGCTGGAACTGGACGTGCGGACCGAAACGCCGGACGGGCAGGGTGGTGCTGCGCAAAGCTGGAATTTCCTCCTGTCGCTCTGGGCCGCAATCGAACCCGTGTCGGAGACATCGCATGAGCGGGCGTCGGCCGAAGGCGTGACGATCACCCACCGCGTGTGGCTGGTGTACCGTGAAGACATTGCGGCCGGCATGCGTTTTCGCAAGGGCCGCCGCAGTCTCGCCATCCGCGCTGTGATGGACCCGGACGAAACGCGCCGCTTCATCGTCTGCGCAAGAGGAAAACCGATGAGCGCCGCAAACCCGCTTCTGAGGGCCATCGTCAAGAAGCTCGCCGGCGATGTCGCGCTGACGACCCTCATCCCCGGGGGCATTGTCGACCGGCTTCTGCCGCGTGGGAAATCTGCCTTGCATTGTCTTCGACGAACTCGACACCCGCGATTATTCGACCGCGACGGAGAAAGCCGAGGAGCATTTCCTGACGCTGCACATCTGGGGCGATGCCAACGGCCGCAGGGCGTCGGGTGAGATCGCTGCCAGGCTGAAAACCTTGCTGGATGACGCCGCGCTGCCGCTCGTCGGCTTCTCGCTCGTCAATCTCCGGCTGCTGTCCAGCCGCTCGCGCCGGGAGCCGAAGTCACGGAACTTCGTCCTCGAAATGCGCTTCAGGGCGGTAACGGAGTGAGCCGCTTTCAAGCCTTTTGTGCCGCCACGGTTTTCCAAAGCAGGATCAGCAGCAGCAGGGAACAGATGATCAGGATGGAAGCGATGCCGAGCATTACGGCCACACCGCCGCGGTCCAGCGCCATGGTGAAGATGACAGGCGCAAAGGCGATGGCAAGATTTTGCGGGAGCGAGATCCGCGCAGCCTGAAGTCCGTATTGCTGCGGAGAGAACACCGCAAGCGGCAGTACGGCGCGGCTGACCGTGAGCACACCCGCGCCGAAACCGAACAGGCAGATGAAGCCGGCAAAGGCGGGTATGGCCGGAGAAGAGACGAGCAGGACCAGGAAGGATATCAGGAGAAGACAGAGCCCGATGAGGCATGTGATGAAGGGATTGCCACGTTTTCCCAGCAGAAAATCGAGCCCGCGCGCAGTAATCGCCAGCACGCTGCGCACCGAGGCAAGCTGGATCGCAAGCGCTTGCGATGCGCCTGAATGCACCAGAAGCAAAGGCAGAAGCGGCGAGAAGCCGAAGGCGGTGAAGGAGCTGAGCGTGATCATCGCCGCCAGAAGCAGGAGGCGCGCCGCGTATCGACAGGCGAGGCCGGGATTTCGCCAGGATGGAGGCTCTGGCCTGGAGCCGCGCCCTGTCTTTGCGGAAGAACGAAGATGTAAAGCGGCAGCAGCAGGAACAACTGAAGACAGCCGTAAAAAATCAGCGTGCCCCGCCAGCCGAGATGCTGGTCCGCGAATGCTGTAACGGGCAGGAACACGGCCGCCGAAAGGCCGGTAAAGACCATCAGCAGCGTCAGGGATCGGCTGCTCTCTGCGCCGACGCGCTCGACCACGGCGGTGTGTGCCGCCGTCGTCAGCCCGCAGGTGCCGGCAAGGCCCATCACCGCCCAGCCCAGCAGATAGCTGGTGACGCCGCCTGCAAAAGCAAGCAGCGCAAAGCCGCAGGCAAAAAGAAGCGTGCCGCTTATCAGCACGGGCGCGGCACCATGGCGCACGAGCATCCGCCCGAGCAGTGGCCCGCAAAGCGCGCTGATGGTCATCATGACTGTCAGTCCGGCAAAGACGACTTCGTTGGGAATGGCGAGTTCGCGTCCTATTGGCTGGCCGAGAATGGCCAGCATGTCGAAGCCGGAACCCCAGCTGACCCTGCCCGAGCGCCAGCACGCCGATAAGGCGTGGTGCGGAATGTCATGGAGGCAAGATCGGACATGGCAGGACCGCACAATGCAAGGGCAAGGAACATTCTTGGTGGCAGGCCCGCAATACCCTGCAACCGCAATCGAAACGGAAGGAAAAAGCATGGTGGCGCAGAAGGGCAAGGATTTTCTGCTGAAATTCAGCAATGCCGGAACATATGTCACTGTTGCCGGGCTGAGAACCCAGCGTCTGGCCTTTAACGCCCAGGCGGTCGACATAACCGATGGGGAAAGCGCCGGGCGCTGGCGCGAGTTGCTGGCGGGGTGCCGGGGTGCAGAGAGCTGCGCTGACAGCGTCGGGCATCTTCAAGGATGCGGCGAGCGATGCGCTGGTTCGGGGCGCCTTTTTTACGGGCGCCATTCCCGGCTGGCAGATCCTCATTCCCGATTTCGGCACGATTACCGGGCCGTTCCAGATCGTCGCGCTCGAATATTCCGGGCGTCACGATGGCGAAGTGCAATTCGAGATCGCGCTGGAATCGGCGGGTCTTTTGACATTTGGAGCAGTGTGATGGCTGAGCGTTTGCGTTACGGGCGGGCAAACCGCCACCGCGGCGAGATCGAAGCGCTGATCGACGGCGAAAGGCGCATTTTATGCCTGACGCTCGGGGCGCTTGCCGAGCTCGAAACCGCCTTTGAGGCCGACGACCTGACCGCGCTCGCGCAGCGTTTCGCAAGCGGGCGCATGAAGGCGGCGGATATGATCAGGGGTGATCGGCGCAGGCCTTCGTGGTGCAGGCAATGTCTTCTCGGATGAGGACGTCGCCGCCGCCACCGTGGAAGGCGGGGTTTCGCGCCATGCCGCGATCGTCGCCGATCTCCTGACAGCCACATTCGCATACCCGAAAGGTCACCCGTCACCGGACCCTTGATAGCCGCAGCAGGCGAGGCGACACCACCGCCCTTCCCATGGCAGGCCGTGCTTCATACGGGCTTCCACCTGCTGCGGCTTTCCTCCGAAACCTTTTGGCGCATGACGCCGAGGGAGTTCTTCGCGATGACCGGTGGAAACATGACCCAACGCTGCCCGGACCGCCCGACAATGGAGGCATTGATGCGGCAGTTTCCGGATGGGTGACGGCCTCAGGGCATCTTTCCAGCCGGGTTTTGAAGAACTGAAATAACGGATTTTTGAACGATGTTTCAGCACCCTGGATTCGTCAGTTGAATCAGAAAGGCAAGCGTCATGACAGGAGAAAGATCGATTGCCGAGAACCGCGAGGAGGCCGAGGCTTTGTCTGAGGTCATGGGCGATCTCGAACGGCGGTCCGAGCGGTTCGGGGCGGCCCTGACGACGGCCCTTCAGGCGGCAACGACGGGCGGCAAGGGGCTGGATGATGTGCTGCGCGGCCTTGGCCAGAGGCTTTCCGGAATGGCGCTTTCAGCCGGGCTGAAGCCACTGGAAAGCATGATCGGCAACGCCGTGAGCGGGCTGCTGAACGGCGGCGGTTCTTTGTTTGCCTTTGCCGGCGGGGGCGCGCCGGGGCGCAGCATCACGCCCTTTGCCGAGGGTGGCGTGGTCTCCAGTCCAGCGTTCTTTCCGATGGGCGGCGGGCTTGGCCTGATGGGCGAGGCGGGGGCGGAAGCAATCCTGCCGCTGAAGCGTGGCTCCGATGGCGCGCTTGGTGTCGCCGCACCCGCAGGCGGTGGCGGCGCGCAGATCGTCTTCAACGTTACCGCGACGGATGCGGCAAGCTTCCGCAAAAGCGAAGGCCAGATCGCCGCGATGCTGGCGCGCAGCGTCGGACGGGGCCAGCGCGGCCTGTGAGCCGAGCTTCAGCCCATGCCTTAGACAGCGCCTGATTTCGCAGACGATCAAAAAGAATCCAGGATCAATCACATGGCGGCATTTCATGAAGTGCGGTTTCCGCTGCAGCTTGCGCTCGGTGTGAGCGGTGGGCCGGTGCGGCGGACGGATATCGTCAACCTCTCGAACGGCAGGGAGAACCGTAACCAGCGCTGGAGAAACGCACGGCGCTCCTATGACGCGGGCTCGGGCATTCGCTCCGTCGCCGATCTCTACGACGTCCTCGCCTTCTTCGAGGCACGGCGTGGCGAGCTTTACGGTTTTCGCTTCCGCGATCCCGTCGATTTCAAATCCTGCCCGCCCGGCCAGAAACCTGCTGCAACGGACCAGATAATCGGTACAGGCGATGGGGCGACGGCCGGATTTCAGCTGCTGAAAACCTATGCCGATGCGGGCGGTTCCTTCACCCGCAGGATTGAAAAACCGGCAGAAGGTTCCGTGACCGTTTCGGTCGATGGGGTAAAGGCTGGCTCTGACGATGCCGATGTCAACTACACGACGGGTATCGTAACATTTCGGGCGGGGCGGTTGCCGCGCCCCGGCGCAATCATTCGCGCCGGTTTCGAATTCGACGTTCCAGTCCGTTTCGCGATCGATCGCATCGAGGTGAATCTCACCGCTTTCGAGGCAGGTCGCATCCCCTCCATCCCCCTCTTGGAAATCTTGCCATGAAAACCATTCCCGCGGCCCTCGCCGGGCATTTCGGCGCCGATGCGACCACCATTTGCCATTGCTGGAAGGTGACATTGAGAGACGGCGGAGTGATCGGCTTCACCGACCATGACGAGCCGGTCTCCTTTGGCGGCACGGTTTATTTGGCTGCCAGTGGGTTTTCGGCGAGCGACAGCGACAGCGAAACCGGACTTGGCGCAAGCGCCGGCGAAGTGGCGGGAGGCTTTTCGAGCGACGCCATTGCGCAGGACGATCTCGCCGCCGGCCGCTTCGATGGCGCGACGGTGGAGCTTTTCCTCGTCAACTGGCAGGCGTCGGACCAGCACGTGCTGCTTCATGCGCGCGAGATCGGCGAGGTGACGCGGGCGGGTGGGTCGTTTCGCGCGGAGCTTCGCAGCATCGCCCATCGCCTCGGCCAGCCGCAGGGCAGGGTCTATGGTCGCCGCTGCGATGCCGCGTTGGGAGACAGGCGTTGCCGCGTTGATCTCTCCCGTTTCAACGGCCACGGCAGCGTCGCGGCGGTGCAAACCTCGGGCGCGCTTCTGGCGTCTGGCCTCGACGCTTTTGCGGACGGTTTCTTTGCGCGGGGAAAGCTGCATTTCGCAAGCGGCAGGCTCGCCGGCAAAGCCTTCGATATCGAAGGTCATGAGCGACGCACGGGCGGTGCGCTCCTCTCTTTCTGGCTGCCGCCGGAAACGCTTCCTTTGCCCGGGGATACGTTTTCGATCGTCGCAGGCTGCGACAAGAGTTTTGCCGCGTGCCGGGCGAAATTTGCCAATCAACTGAATTTTCGCGGTTTTCCGCAAATGCCGGGCGCCGATTTCGCCTATTCCTATGCAAGCGGCGGCCAAATCCATGATGGTGGAGCGCTGATTCCATGAGCGACACAGCCGAGAAAGTGCTGGCGCTGGCCGAAAGCTGGATCGGTACGCCTTACAGGCATCAGGCGTCCCTGAAGGGTGTCGGCTGCGATTGCCTCGGCCTCATCCGCGGCCTCTGGCGCGAGCTCTATGGCGAAGAGCCCGAGTCGCCGCCGCCCTATGCGCCTGACTGGGCCGAACGCGGCGGCGAGGATCGGCTGATGGCGGCGGCGACGCGCCATTTTGGCGCGGTTTCCAGCCTGGACGAGGCAAGGCCCGGGGATGTGCTGCTGTTTCGCTGGCGGGCGGATGCCGCGGCCAGACATCTGGGCATTCTCGCCGACCCGGATCATTTCATCCACGCCTACGAACAGGCGGCGGTGGTGCGCTCGGCGCTGGTGCCGGGCTGGCGACGGCGCATCGCCGGCGTTTTCCGTTTCCCCGATTCCTGATTTCGTGAGGCAGGCATGGCGACGATCGTTTTTCAGGCAGCGGGTGCTGCCCTCGGCGGCGTTTTTGGTCCGCTCGGTGCGGTGATTGGCCGTGCGGCCGGGGCGCTCGCCGGCAATGCGGTCGACCGCGCGCTTCTCTCGAACGGCAGGACGGTGACAGGCCCGCGCCTTTCGACGGCGCGCCTTCCCGGCGCGGATGATGGTGCTGCAGTCAACCGGCTCTACGGCACGGCGCGGATCGGCGGCACGCTGATCTGGGCCACGCGTTTCGAGGAGCAGACGGAGGTTCAAAGGCGCGGCGGCAAGGCGGGCCGCGGCCCGAAAACGGAAACATTCCGCTACTTCGCCAATGTCGCCATCGGTCTTTGCGAAGGCGAAGCGGCAATGGTGCGGCGCGTATGGGCCGATGGTCGGGAACTCGATCTCAGCGCTGTCGAGATGCGTTTCTACCCCGGCAGCGAGACGCAATTGCCCGATCCGCTCATCGAGGCGAAGCAGGGCGCGGGCAACACGCCCGCCTTTCGCGGGCTGGCTTATGTGGTGTTTGAGCGCCTGCCGCTCGACGCCTACGGCAATCGCATTCCGCTGATGCAGTTCGAAGTGGTGCGGCCGGTCGGCAAGCTCGAAAAATCCGTCCGCGCCATCACGGTCATTCCCGGTGCAACGGAGCACGGTTACGCCACGGCGCAGGTCAGCGAGCGCATAGGCGTCGGCCAAAGCCGCATCATGAACCGCAATGGTTTGACCGCAGCGACCGACTGGCAGGCGGCGATCGATGAATTGCAGGCGCTCTGCCCCAATCTCGAAAGCGTGGCGCTGGTAGTCAGTTGGTTTGGCACGGATATGCGCGCGGGCGATTGCCGCATTCTGCCCGGCGTGGAGGTGGCCGCACGCGACGGGGAAACGAACCCATGGTCCGTCGCCGGCGTTTCGCGCGGGGAGGCGCACGTCATCAGCCGCCACGCCGGTGGCCCTGCCTATGGCGGCACCCCGAATGACCAAAGCGTGCTGCAGGCGATCGCCGATCTCAAGGCCCGTGGGCTGCGCGTGTGCCTTTACCCCTTCGTGATGATGGATGTGCCCGCGGGCAACGGATTGCCCGATCCCTACGGCAGGCCTGAACAGGATCCCTACGCCTGGCGCGGGCGCATCACCTGCTTTCCCGCACCGGGACGGCCCGGCTCGCCAGATGGCAGCGCAGCGGCCCGGGCGACGATTACCGCCTTCTGCAATCGCAGCGACGGATACCGCCGCATGGTCCTGCATTATGCGGCGCTTGTCGCCCGCGCGGGCGGGGTGGACGCCTTCCTCATCGGCTCGGAGTTGCGCGGACTGACATCGCTTCGGGATGAAAACAACGCCTTTCCCTTCGTCGAGGAACTGGTGCGGCTCGCCGCTGATGCGGGGGCCGTGATGGGCCCAAAGGTGAAGCTCACCTACGCGGCGGACTGGAGCGAATATTTCGGCCACCAGCCGGCGGATGGCTCGGGCGACGTCTTTTTTCATCTCGATGCACTCTGGGCGAGCCCGGATATCGACGCCATCGGCATCGACAATTACATGCCGCTCTCCGACTGGCGTGATGAGGATGCTGCAAGCGGCAATCCCGATGGCATGACCGGCCCGGACGACGCCGCCGCATTCCGGCGCGCCATCACGGCCGGCGAGGGTTATGACTGGTATTATGCCAGCGACGCCGATCGTGCTGCCCGCAGGCGGACGCCGATTTCCGACGGGCTTAGGGGCAAGGCATGGGTATATCGATACAAGGACATCGGCAGCTGGTGGCGGAGCCGCCATTTCGACCGGGTGAAGGGTATCGAAAGGCCGACGCCCACGGCATGGGTCCCGGGCTCGAAGCCCATTTGGTTTACCGAGCTCGGTTGCCCGGCAGTGGACAAGAGCGCGACGCGCCCCAATGTCTTTCCTGATCCCAAATCGGCGGAAAACGCTTTTCCCCATTTCTCCCGTAAAAACCGTGCCGACAGCCAGCAGCGGCGGTTTCTGGAAGCCCATCTCGATCACTGGCAAGTGGCCGGCGGGACCATGGTCGACCCCCGCCGCATCTATCTGTGGACCTGGGATGCACGACCGTTTCCGGCCTTTCCGCAAAACGGCGCGGCCTGGAGCGATGGGGCAAACTGGCGCACCGGCCACTGGCTGAACGGAAGGTTGGGGACGGCGACGCTGGCCGATACCATCGCCGCGATCCTCACCGATCACGGCTTTTCCGCCTTCGACGTTACCGCCGTCACCGGAGATCTCACTGGGTACGTGCAGGGCGACGTGACCTCCGCCCGCAACCTGCTTGAGCCTTTGATGGCAGCGTTTCAGGTGGATGCGGCGGAAGAGGGCGCCTTCCTCCGCTTTCGCTCGCGCAACACGGCAGTCATGCCCGTGCGGGACATTGCCGTTCTTGCGGATGGCGAGGACGAGCCGCTCTGGTCGGAAAATCGCGGTCACGACAGTGATTTTGCCGCCGAGGTGGTGCTGACCTCATTCAATCCCACGCTCAATTATGAACAGGCTAGTGTTCGGTCGCGCCGCATCGACAATGCCGGCAGCCGGGTGATGCGGCTCGATCTCGCTGCCGCCCTGCCTGCGGAAACCGCGCAGGCGGCAGCAGAAGCCCTGCTGCGAGACAACAGACAGGCGCGCCGCAGCCTGCGTTTTGCCGTGCCGCCCACGGAGATCGGCGTTGAGCCGGGCGATTGCATCCGCCTGCCGGGCGGTGCATTTCCACAAGCGCCTGCCGGGCGCTTTCTCGTCAGCCGCATCGAGGACGGCGCGGTGAGGCAGGTGGAGGCGCGGGCGTTTGCTCCCGCCTTTTCGGTCTTCAGCGGCGGCCCGGAGGAGGAGCGGGGCGGCGATGCGTCGAGCGGCGCGCAAGGTTTCGCGCCGGAAGTGTTGTTCCTCGATCTACCCTATCATGACGGCAGTCTGCCGGAAGATTCAGCGAGGATCGCGGCATTCGCAAAGCCGTGGCGCCCCATCATCGTCTCGGCTTCGCCGGCGACTGAAGGCTATCGGCAGCGCGTCCTGCTTTCGCAACCGGCGACGATCGGCACCCTGTCACAGCCCTTGGCGAGCGGTCCCTCCGGCCGGTTCGACCGGCAGAACAGCATCATCGTGGATTTGTCCTCTGGTGAACTTGCCTCCGTGCCGGAGCTTTCGGTTCTGAACGGCGAGAACCGCCTTGCCATTCGTGCCGCCAATGGCGTGTGGGAAATCGTCGCCTTCGCGCGCGCCGCGGAAATCGCGCCGTCGCGCTGGCGGCTCTCCTCGCTGCTGCGTGGGCTCGGTGGCACGGAAGACGCTCTGGTCGCCGGGGCTCCAAAAGGCGCGCCGGTGGTGGTTCTGGATGGGGCTGTGCAGCCGCTCGGCCTTGCTGCCGGCGAGCGCGGGAGACGTCTGAACTGGATCGCGGAGGCCGCAGGCATGGCGGGCGCGCCGAGTGGGCCCTTCGCCTTCGAGGGCGGCCTGCGGGCGCTGACGCCGCTTTCGCCGGTTCATCTTGTTGCTGAGAGGCGCCGGGAAGGCGTGCTCGTGCGGTGGAAACGGCGCGGGCGGGTGGAGGCCGATGGATGGGATGCGAGCGAAATTCCACTGGACGAACCTTCGGAAACCTACCGCATCGAGGTGCTTGACGGAGCAATTGTCCGGCGGGTGGCGGAAGTTTCAGAACCGCTCTGGCTTTACGCCACCGCCGACGAACTCACAGATTTCCCGGCATTGCGGGATCACATTTCCGTGCGTGTCCGCCAGCTCGGCCGCGCGGTGCCCTGGGGCATGGCGGCGCAAGCCGTCCTGCCGACCTGACATGTGCCTGAAAAACAACGAAAAGGACAAGATTATGGACAGTACCAAAGCATGGTATCAATCCCGCACCATCTGGGGCGCGCTGGTCGCGGTTTTCGCACCGCTCTTCGGCATCGCCGGACTGCATCTGCCAGCGGGGCTGGAAGGCGAGCTTGCCGACGGACTGGTGACGGTCGCAGGCGGAATTGGCGGGCTGATCGCCCTTTACGGCCGGCTTTCGGCAACCAGAACCATCCGCTGACGTTGTCATCCGAAACGCCGTCTCCACCACCTGCCTTGGCGGCGGGGGCGGCATTCATTTGCCATTCAGACGCTTTGCGCTACATATTCGCTCACAATAAGGTTCGAGACGCACCCGGTTTTTGGAAGTTTGTAGAATGGCATCACCTCTCATCATCGCGACGCTTGCAGCCGGGCTTTCCGGTTTCACGGCGCCCGAGGCTGATCTGCAGGGCCATTACATTCTCGCAGCCAGCGACTGTGGCGCAGCCGTTGCCCGCGTCGTGCGCGAAACCGGCGGTCAGCTTCTGTCTGTCTATCCTTCCGGCGATGGTCAGTCCTGTGTCGTCACCGTTCTTGTGCAGGGCAACGGAGAGCGCCCGCGCAAGGTGACGATGCGCGTGCCGATGTAGCTTGCCCGCATCGCCGAAATATCGGAGAACAAGCGAACACACGCAGCATGACCGGCCGCACATCCAGGCCGGGACGGAAGGAAAGGGCGGATAATGCGCATTCTCGTTGTTGAGGACGATGCCAATCTCAATCGTCAGCTGACCGATGCCTTGAAAGAGGCCGGTTACGTGGTCGATCAGGCATTCGACGGCGAGGAAGGCCATTATCTCGGCGATACCGAACCCTATGACGCCATCGTTCTCGATATCGGCCTGCCGCAGCTGGATGGCATTACCGTCGTTGAAAAATGGCGGGCGGCCGGCAAAGCCATGCCGGTGCTCATCCTGACTGCCCGCGATCGCTGGAGCGACAAGGTGGCGGGCATCGACGCCGGTGCCGATGACTATGTGACCAAACCGTTCCATGTCGAAGAAGTGCTGGCCCGCGTGCGTGCGCTCATCCGCCGCGCTGCCGGCCATGCCTCCTCGGAGCTGGTCTGCGGCCCGGTGCGGCTCGACACCAAATCCTCCAAGGCGACCGTCAACGGCACGACGCTGAAGCTCACCTCGCACGAGTTCCGTCTGCTGTCCTATCTCATGCATCACATGGGCGAGGTCGTCTCGCGCACGGAGCTGGTGGAGCATATGTACGATCAGGATTTCGACCGCGATTCCAACACGATCGAGGTGTTTGTCGGACGTCTGCGCAAGAAGCTCGGGGTTGATCTGATCGAGACGATCCGTGGTCTCGGTTACCGGATGCAAGCGCCGGCAGATGCGAAGTAATTCTCTCACCGCCCGCGTTCTGCTGCTCGCCTCGCTTTGGTCGGTGCTGGCGCTGGTGGTGATCGCCGTCGTGATCTCGACGCTATATCGGCAGGGGGTGGAGCGCAGCTTTACCGATCTGCTGCGGGCGCAGCTCTACAACGTCATCAATTCCGTCACGATCTCCAACGAGAACACGCTCGCCGGCAGCCCGCAGCTTGGCGATCTCCGTTTTTCGCAGCCTGATACGGGCTGGTACTGGGTCGTGGAGCCGCTCGGAAATTTCCAGACCGCACCGCTGGTGTCTTCGTCGCTCGGCGTTTCCACCCTGCCGGTGCCGAGCATTCTCGATGCACCCTTCGACAACAGGTACGAGCGCTTTTATACCGTGACGGATGAAGCCGGTAATCAGGTTCGGGTGGGGGAAACCGAGGTCGTTCTGGACGGCGAGGGTCGTGCCGCGCGGTTCCGCGTCTCGGGCAATCTCAATGTCGTGGAAGACGATGTTCGCGACTTTTCCAACAGCCTTTATCTGGCGCTGGCCGTCTTTGGTGTCGGCAGCCTCGTCGTCAACGGCCTTGCCATTCTCTACAGTCTGCGGCCGCTCGATCAGGCCCGCGTCGCGCTTGGCAAGATCAGGGGCGGTGAGGCGGAAAGCCTCGAGGGCGAGTTCCCGCGTGAAATCCAGCCGCTTGCCAATGAGGTCAATGCGCTGATCGACAGCAATCGAAGGCTCGTGGAGCGCGCGCGCATGCAGGTCGGCAATCTCGCCCATTCGCTGAAGACGCCGATTGCCGTTCTCCTGAACGAAGCCCGCACGCTCGATCCGCAGCATGGCGATCTCGTGCGCGCTCAGGCGGATGCCATGCAGGCCCAGGTGCAATCCTACCTCTCGCGTGCCCGCATTGCCGCCCAGCGCGGCTCCATTCTTGCCCGCGTGGAGGCCGAACCGGCGCTGGAGAGACTGGTGCGGGTGATGCGCCGCCTCAACCCGGACAAGCAGTTCATTTTGAACATAGACCAGGCCGGTGCGGTGCTCGGCATGGAGCAGCAGGATCTGGAGGAGGTCGTCGGCAATCTTCTGGAGAATGCCGCGCGCTTTGCGCAGACGCGGGTGGTGATCACGCTTGGCGCCGGGACACACCCGTCTTCCGATGCCGAAATCGCCCGTCGCGCCTGGGTGGAACTGACGGTGGAAGACGATGGGCCAGGGCTGGAGCCGGAGCAGATCAGCGAGGCCATGAAGCGCGGCCGCCGCCTTGACGAGAGCCGGCCGGGAACTGGTCTCGGATTGTCGATCGTTTCCGAGGTGGTGTCAGAGTACCATGGCCGCTTCTCGCTGTCGCGGAGCAACATCGGCGGCCTGAAGGCCGACCTGATTTTGCCGGGGCTTTCGAAAGAGCTTGCGTGAGCCGCGAAAAAAGGCAAGAGATTCAATGCCGATATATTGGGTGCGATGCAGTAGAAAGAGGACAGGGTTTGGTTGACGTTTACGATGGCTGCCGTTCCGTGACGATGCGTTCACTGGTGTCACGCCCGGCACTTCTCTCCATCCTGTGTGTCTCGATGCTGAGCGCCTGCACCACCACCGGCACCCGCCCATCCGGCGGTGGCCTGTTCGGTCGGTCAGCGCAACCGTCAACCCCCATTCTTGCCAATCTGCAGGGCGGCATTGTCGGACGAAGCGGCGTTGAGCTTGACCGTGGCGACCAGACGAAAGCGCTTGAAGCGGAGTATAAGGCGCTGGAAACCGCACCGGTCGGCACGCCGGTCTCATGGGCTGGCGATGACGTCAAAGGACAGGTGGTTGCCAATGCGCCCTATCAGGTCGGCAACCAGAACTGCCGCCAATATTCCCACACCCTGACGGTCGATGGACGCGAAATCAAGGCGCGCGGCGCTGCCTGCCGCAATGCCGACGGAAGCTGGTCGCCTCTCACCTAGAGCATTTCCAGCCGAAGCGTGTCGTCAAGTTTGACGTAAATCAAGGTCGCGGGCCTTCGACGGTGAGAAAAAGGGCGCGGCGCGACAGCCGAAACAGCATCTGCGGTGCGGCGTGATGTCTCAAATTCGCGTCATTCTCGCGCTTCATGTTTCCATGTCACGCGCATTCGAGTAATTGAGCCTAATGTTCTGGATTGTCGTTGCGATATTGACGGCGGCTGTTGCCCTCGTCCTGATGTATCCGCTGATGCGGAAGACCGAAGTGCCGCAGACGCGCCGCAACGGTGAGGTTGCCGTTTATCGCGACCAGCTGGCCGAACTCGATCGCGAACGCAAGGCGGGCCTGATCGGCGAAACCGAGGCCGAATACGCCCGCGCCGAAATCGGCCGTCGCCTGTTGGCCGCCGCCGAAGCCGAGGAGAAGCCGGCAAAAGAGGACCGGCCGCGTCGATACAATCTCGCTGCAGGCTTCATCACCGCCCTCCTGCCGGCACTGGGTCTCTGTCTTTACATCTGGAACGGCAGTCCGGAGACGCCGGACATGCCGCTCGAGGCACGTCTTGCAAACCCCGGCAACGACATGAACCTTCTGGTTGCCCGCGCGGAACGGCATCTGGCGCAGAACCCCGAGGATGCCGCCGGATGGGATGTTCTGGCGCCGATCTATTTCAAGATGCAGCGCCTTGGCGACGCTGAGCTTGCCTATCGCAATGCGTTGCGCATTGCCGGACCAAGTGCCGAGCGATTGACGGGCCTTGGCGAAACGCTGGTGGCGGCCAATGACGGTGTCGTCACTGACGCAGCAAGGGACGCCTTTGCAGAGGCCGACCGGCTGAGCCCCGGTAATCCGCGCACCCGTTTTTATCTGGCGCTGGCGCTCGAACAATCTGGCAAGTCTGAGGAGGCTCAGTCGGCCTTTACGGCCCTTGCCGCCGCTGCACCCGCCGGTGCACCGTGGCTGCCATTGGTGCAGGAGCATATCGCCCGTACTGGCGGAAAAGCCGGGACAGGGCCAACCGCCGCCGATGTGGCTGCTGCTAATGACATGGCGCCAGCCGACCGCCAGGCGATGATCGAGGGCATGGTTGCGAGCCTCGATGCCAAGCTGAAGGAGAACCCGGATGATGTTGAAGGGTGGATGCGGCTCATGCGCGCTTATTCCGTGCTGAAGAACCAAGCCAAGGCTGGTGAAGCCTTGCGGGACGGCCTGCAGGCTTTCCCACCGGAGGGCGAAGAGGGCAGGCAGCTTCTGGCGCTGGCAAAGCAACTCGGTGTTTCCGCCGGACCGATCCGCCCAACCGGACAACAGGATGCCGCGCCGCAGGGAGTGACGCAATGACCCGCAAACAGAAACGGCTGGCGATCATCGGCGGCGGCATGAGTTTCATCGTGGCGGCCGTTCTGCTGGTCATGTTCGCTTTCGGGCAGTCCATCGCCTATTTCTACATGCCTGCCGATCTGGAAAAGACGCCAGTCAATCCCGGCACGCGTATTCGTCTTGGCGGTCTGGTGGCCGAAGGCTCCATCAAGCGCGGCGAGGGACGCACGGTCAGTTTCACCGTCACCGATGGCGAGGCGACCGTGCCGGTGAGCTATACCGGCATCCTGCCGGATCTCTTCCGTGAGGGGCAGGGCGTGGTGACGGAGGGCATGTTCGATGCCACCACGCACGGTTTTGTAGCCGACAGCGTTCTGGCCAAGCACGACGAGAATTACATGCCAAAGGAAGTGGCGGACAGGCTGAAGGACAAGGGCCTCTGGCAGCAACAGGAGGGCGGAAAGCAGCCCGCCGACGCGGTCTCAGGCGCAGCCTCTTCCGCCGACAAGACCGGAGCGACCCGATGATCAACGAGATCGGCCATTACGTCCTTGTTCTGGCGCTTGGCGTCGGGATGATCGTCTCGATCCTGCCCGTCATCGGGGCGCGTCGCAATGATCGTGCCTTGATGGACGTTGCGTCCATCGGCTCCGTCCTGATGTTCCTTTTGGTCGGTCTGTCTTTTGCAGCGCTGACACGAGCTTATGCGGTTTCGGATTTTTCCGTGCGCAATGTCTGGGAAAATTCGCATTCTCTGATGCCGATGCTCTACAAGCTGACCGGCGTGTGGGGCAACCATGAAGGATCGATGCTGCTGTGGCTGCTCATCCTCGTGTTCTTCAGCGCACTCGTCGCCACCTTCGGCCGCAACCTGCCGGAAACGCTCAAAGCCAATGTGCTTGCCGTTCAGGCCTGGATTTCCGTCGCCTTCATGTTGTTCATCCTCCTCACCTCCAACCCCTTTCTGCGGCTGGCCCGGGTGCCGGCCGAGGGGCAGGACCTGAACCCGATCCTGCAGGATTTCGGTCTCGCCATCCATCCGCCGTTGCTCTATCTCGGTTATGTCGGCTTTTCCGTCTGTTTCTCCTTTGCCGTTGCCGCCCTTCTGGAAGGGCGCATTGATGCGGCCTGGGCCCGCTGGGTGCGGCCTTGGACGCTTGCTGCCTGGACCTTCCTGACGGCCGGTATCTCCATGGGCTCCTACTGGGCTTATTATGAGCTCGGCTGGGGTGGCTGGTGGTTCTGGGATCCGGTGGAAAACGCCTCCTTCATGCCGTGGCTTGCCGGCACGGCGCTCTTGCATTCAGCGCTCGTCATGGAAAAGCGAGAGGCGCTGAAGATCTGGACCGTGCTTCTGGCGATCATGACCTTTTCGCTGTCGCTGCTCGGCACCTTCCTCGTGCGCTCCGGCGTGCTGACCTCCGTCCATGCTTTCGCCACCGATCCGAGCCGCGGCATTTTCATTCTCGGCATCCTCACCGTTTTCATCGGCGGCGCCTTCGCGCTTTTTGCCTGGCGGGCGCCGACGCTGAAGGCCGGCGGCCTCTTCGCGCCGATCTCGCGTGAAGGTGCACTTGTCCTCAACAACCTTATCCTGACGGTTTCGACCGCGACCGTCCTGATCGGCACGCTTTATCCACTCATCCTCGAAACCCTGACGGGCGAAAAAATCTCGGTCGGTGCGCCTTTCTTCAACCTCACCTTCGGCTTGCTGATGATCCCGATCCTGATCGTGACGCCATTCGGCCCGATGCTAGCCTGGAAGCGCGGCGATCTTCTCGGCGCTTTCCAGCGGCTTTATGTGGCGGCGGCGCTCGCCGCACTGGCGGGACTGACGCTCTGGTACATTGAAAATGGCGGGCCCGTGCTGGCCGCACTCGGCATCGCTGCCGGTTTCTGGCTGATCCTCGGCGCATTTGCCGATCTCTGGTATCGCGCCAATTTCGGAAAACTCGCTTTCGGGATCGCGTTTCGCCGCCTGAAAGGCCTGCCACGGTCGGCCTTCGGCACGGCGCTGGCGCATATGGGTCTCGGCATCACGGTGCTCGGCATCGTCATCGTCACCACCTATGAGACCGAAACGGTGCTGGAGATGAAACAGGGCATGGTGGCGGAAGCGGGCGGCTACAGCCTGACCTTCGACGGCATCCGCCACGCCGTCGGCCCGAACTTTACCGAAGATCGCGGCCATTTCACCGTGCGCAGGGCGGGCGTCGAGGTGGCCGATGTCTGGTCCTCGAAGCGACTCTATACCGCGCGGCGCATGCCGACGACGGAGGCAGGCATTCTGACCTTCGGTCTCAGCCAGCTCTATGTGTCGCTGGGCGACCCCATGGCGGATGGCGGCATGGTGGTGCGCATCTGGTGGAAGCCCTTCATTCTCTGCATCTGGGGCGGCACGCTATTCATGATGGCGGGCGGCTTCATTTCTCTCTCCGATAGACGATTGAGAGTGGGTGCGCCAACCCGCAAGGCGAAGCCGGTGCGGGCTGCAATGCCGGAGGCGGCGGAATGAGTGCGAAGGGTGAGGCAGGTTTCTTCTCCCCCACGGGGAGAAGTGCCGAGCGAAGCGAGGCGATGAGGGGGGGGCCGCCCATTCAGTGGATGATGGCAGATGTTGGCCCCCTCATCCGACCCTTCGGGCCACCTTCTCCCCGGTGGGGAGAAGAAACGCGCCGCGCCCTTTCGGGATTGCAGGGCGTTTTGGCGAGTTTGTTGTTTCTGCTTGCCCTGTTGGCTTCCGCCGTTCCAGCCATGGCCTTCAACCCCGACGAGGTTCTGAAGGATCCGGTTCTCGAACAGCGCGCCCGTAATCTCACCTCCCAGCTGCGCTGCATGGTCTGCCAGAACCAGTCCATTGACGACAGCAATGCGGAGCTCGCCAGAGACCTGCGGGTGCTGGTGCGCGAGCGGATCGTCGAAGGTGACAGCGACGAGGCGGTCATCGATTACGTTGTGTCGCGCTACGGCGAGTTCGTGCTTCTGAAGCCGCGCCTCAGCCTGCGCACGATCCTCCTGTGGGGCGCGCCGATCGGCCTCACACTTGCGGGCGTTCTTGCGGTCTTCATCTTTTCCCGCCGCCGGGTCACGCTGGAGCAACCGAAAAAACTCAGCGCTGACGAAGAGGCGAAAATCAGAGATCTACTTGAAAAATAATCGGTTTTCTTTTTTTGGATCGGTTCTTTTTCAACATTACGGATTTTTCATTCCTCAGACACTTCGCTGTAAGGTGCCGCCTCCTATATCTTCATCATCCACCGCTTCCCCGGTCACACGGGTTCCAGTCTGAATGAAGAAAGAAGGTACACCATGTCTCATTCGCAAAACGGCCATTCCTCGCTGAAGACGGCCCTGAAGGCCACGACCGTTGGCGGTCTTGCTGCGCTGATGCTCTCGACCGGTCTTGCCGCGCCTATCCTGCATTCCTTCGCCGCGCCTGTCGAAGTCACGGCGCCGCAGGTTCCTAGCTTTGCCAATGTTGTCGATGCCGTATCGCCCGCCGTCGTATCGGTTCGCGTGCAGTCGAACGTGCAGCCCGCTTCCGATGACTCCAGCAACTTCTCCTTCAACTTCGGCGGCCGTGGTCTCGACCAGCTGCCGGACGACCATCCGCTGAAGCGCTTCTTCAAGGAATTCGGCGGCCCGAACCAGGATCGCTCGGACCGTGGTCCGAACCGCCACCGTGACGGCAAGGGCCCGCTGCGCCCCGTCGCTCAGGGCTCCGGCTTCTTCATCTCCGAAGACGGTTACGTCGTCACCAACAACCACGTCGTGGATGACGGCTCGGCTTACACCATCGTCATGAATGACGGCACCGAACTCGATGCCAAGCTGGTCGGCCGTGATCCGCGCACCGATCTGGCGCTGCTGAAGGTCGATGTGAACCGCAAGTTCACCTATGTGAAGTTTGCCGATGACAGCAAGATCCGCGTCGGCGACTGGGTCGTTGCTGTCGGCAACCCGTTCGGTCTCGGCGGCACGGTCACCTCGGGCATCATTTCCGCCCGTGGCCGCGATATCGGCTCCGGCCCTTACGACGACTACCTGCAGATCGACGCTGCCGTGAACCGCGGTAACTCGGGTGGCCCGGCCTTCAATCTCAATGGTGAGGTTGTCGGCATCAACACGGCGATCTTCTCGCCGTCGGGTGGCAGTGTCGGCATTGCCTTCGCCATTCCCTCGTCCGTTGCCAAGGAAGTGATCGCCGACCTGCAGAAGGACGGCAAGGTCGAGCGTGGTTGGCTCGGCGTGCAGATCCAGCCTGTGAGCAAGGACATTGCCGAATCGCTTGGCCTTTCCGAAGCCAAGGGCGCGCTCGTCGTTTCGCCGCAGTCCGGCTCTCCGGGCGACAAGGCCGGTATCAAGCAGGGCGACATCATCACCGCCGTCAATGGTGAGACGATCAAGGACGCCCGTGACCTCTCGCGCCGCATCGGTGCCATGGCGCCGAACAGCAAGGTCGAGATTTCGCTGTGGCGCAATGGCAAGTCGCAGTCCGTCAACGTCACGCTCGGTGATCTGGCCAGCGATGAAGCCTCCAAGTCCGCACCGAGCCAGGGTGACGACAAGGGAGGCCAGTCCTCCAGCGACAAGGTTCTCTCGAGCCTCGGCCTGACGGTCGCACCCGCTGAAGATGGAAATGGCCTTGCCATCACCGATGTCGATCCCGACAGCGATGCCGCTGCCCGTGGTCTGAAGACGGGTGAGAAGATCACCTCGATCAACAACCAGCAGGTAACCTCCGCCGCCGATATCGAGAAAATCCTCGAGCAGGCCAAGAAGGACGGACGTTCCAAGGCGCTGTTCCAGATCCAGACAGATGACGGCAGCCGCTTCATCGCTCTGGACATCGACCAGGGTTGATAGGCTGAAACGCGATGCCGGTTCTTTCGGGAGCCGGCGTCGCTATGGAACATGTCTCGCTATAGGAGCGAGACAAGGAATGTGGAGCGAATGCGCACCGCTTGTTTCTTCTCCCCGCCGGGGAGAAGTCCGCGGCAGCGGGATGAGGGGGCGAGGGTAGAGATATTCGGCAACGTTACCCCCTCATCCGACCCTTCGGGCCACCTTCTCCCCGGCGGGGAGAAGAAACCCAGTCGCACCCGCCCAATCCATAGACGATTGCCCGTCTTGAAGCGCAATGGTGCCAGAAACCAGGTCTTCGGAGGAAACCTCATGGAAAACAAAGTTCAGGAAGTTACTCCCGCATCTGTTTCCGGTTGTACGGAAAATGGGCGAGGGCGCTATTGTCCCGCACATGAAGATTCTTGTCATTGAAGACGACCTCGAGGCTGCGGCCTATATGACCAAGGCGTTCCGCGAAGTCGGGATCGTTGCCGATCATGCCAGCGACGGTGAAAGCGGCCTGTTCATGGGCTGCGAGAATGCCTATGACGTGATGGTAATCGACCGCATGTTGCCGCGCCGCGACGGACTTTCCGTCATCAGCGAGCTGCGCCGCCGCGGCATCGAGACGCAGTGCTGATCCTGTCGGCGCTGGGTCAGGTCGATGATCGCGTGACCGGCCTGCGTGCCGGCGGCGACGATTATCTGCCAAAACCCTATGCCTTTTCCGAACTGCTCGCCCGCATCGAGGTGCTTGGCCGCCGCAAGGGCAAGCCTGAGCAGGACATGATTTATCGCGTCGGAGATCTTGAGCTTGACCGACTGTCCCACGATGTGCGGCGTGGCGGCAAGGAAATCCTGTTGCAGCCGCGCGAGTTCCGCCTGCTCGAATATCTGATGAAGAATGCCGGGCAGGTCGTGACCCGCACCATGCTTCTGGGAAAACGTCTGGGAATTACCATTTCGACCCGCAGACCAACGTCATCGACGTGCATGTCTCGCGTCTGCGCTCGAAGATCGAAAAAGATTTCGAGAAGCCGCTGCTGAAGACAATTCGCGGTGCGGGTTACATGATGAAGGACGAGGGCTGATTGGCGAAAATGGCCCGCCTCAGAATTTTGTTCAGATCGACGGCAGTGCGCCTTTCGGCGCTCTATATCCTGCTTTTCGCGCTCTGTGCCGCATTTCTGGTCTTTTACGTCACAGCGCTTTCAGAACGCCTGTTGAATCAGCAGACGCGGGATGCTGTGCTGCAGGAAGTCTCCGATGTCCAGCGCGTCTATAATCGTGGCGGCATCAATCCGCTGCTGCGGATGATGGAGCGCCGCGCCCGCCAGCCGGGGGCGAGCCTTTATATCATCGCCGGGCCGAACGGCGAAATCCTCGCTGGCAACGTCGCGTCCGTGCAGCCGGGCGTTTTCGACAAGGAGGGCTGGACGGGTTTCCCCTTCCGCTACGAGCGCTATTCCGAAAGCGGCGACAGCGTGCAGCACCTCGCCACCGCAAATGTCTTCGTGCTTGATAACGGCCTGCGTATCCTGATCGGCCGCGATCTGGGTGAACCGACGAAGTTCCGGGCGCTGGTGCGCAACGCCCTGATGGTGGCTCTTGCGATCATGAGTGGCGGTGCTTTGCTCATCTGGTTCGGCATTGGCCGCAATGCCTTGAAGCGCATCGACCGCATGTCGGCGGCGACGAAGAAGATCATGGCGGGTGATCTATCCCAGCGCCTGCCGGAAGGCCGCTCGGGCGATGAATTCGACCGGCTGTCTGGCTCGCTCAACGCCATGCTCGGCCGCATCGAAAAGCTGAATGAGGGCCTGCGACAGGTCTCCGACAACATCGCCCATGACCTGAAGACCCCGCTGACCCGCCTGCGCAACAAGGCGGCGGCAGCCCTGGATGACGCCGACGAGACCAAGCGGCGGGCCGCGCTGGAAGGCATCATCGCTGAATCAGACCAGCTCATCCGCACCTTCAACGCGCTGTTGATGATCTCCCGCGTCGAGGCCGGTTCGATTGCCGCCGAAATGACCGATGTCGACGTGTCAGCGATTGCCGCCGACAGCGCCGAACTTTATGAGCCTGTTGCCGAGGATGCCGGTCTCGTATTGGAAACCCAGATCGAGCACGGGCTCTCCGTAAAAGGAAATCGCGAGCTGATCGGCCAGGCGCTCTCCAACCTCATCGACAACGCCATGAAATATGCCTGCGAGGCCGAGGGCGACAAAAAACTCGTCGTTCGTCTGGCAAGAGAGCCGGAGGCGATCGTGCTTTCCGTTGCCGATAACGGTCCCGGCATCCCCGCCGACAAGCGCGGCGAAGTGCTGAAACGGTTCGTCAGGCTGGATGAAAGCCGCTCCAAGCCGGGCACCGGGCTTGGCCTCTCGCTGGTGGAAGCCGTGATGGAGCTGCACGGCGGATCATTGCTGCTCTCGGACACGGATGCCACCAACACGGCCTGTCCGGGACTGACCATTTCGATGGTTTTCCCCATTTCAAAGCCTTAGCGGGCATACCTGCGGTTTTAGCACCCTCATATTCATGCGCGGAGACATGTTTGAGGCCGCCGCAGGTACATGGGGACGGGTATCCGGTCGTCGATATCAGGTGCGCGGGGGCAGGAACATGTGCCTTAAGCTCTGAAAACCCGCCCCCGCTCATGCGTGGCCTGATTTCCTCGCTCAGAAAGTATAGGACATGCCGATCATGGCAAATGGCTGGATATCCTTCTTCGACAGCGGACTGTCCTTGGCGTCGCCAATCAGGAAACCAACGCCACCCATTCCCGTGATTGCCCAGTTTTCCGTCAGCAAATAGGAAACGGAAGCGCTGGCATCGATGCGCTTAAATCCCGCCTTGGCGTCATAGCGCCGCAGGCCGGAGCGGGCGGATTGTGCCGAGGTCACGCCAAAATAGGATTTCATGTGCTTGTCGTCGGCCCAGGTGGCGGAGAGGTCGGCACTGAGGATGAACTGGTCGACCTTGTGCGACACGCTTGCGCCGATGGTCGCGGTCAGGCCTTCGCTGCCGCCAATGGTCTTGTCGACCTTGGTATAGATTTCGAAGGGCTCGACGTCATAGGCGATGATGCCGCCGATCACGCCGCCGGCCTTGACGTCGCCGAGACCACGCAGGTTCTTCCGGTCGTCCTTTTCCTTTCGGCCCGCTTCCCAGCCACCTTTGATCCCAAGCCTGAAACCGCTCTGGTTGAGGAGGTTGACTGTCACGCCGCTGAAATTGATGTTTAGGAAATCTCCGTAATCGACGAAAACCATCGGCACGGCCCCCATTTCCAGCTTGTCGGAACCCTCGTATTTCGGCGCATAGGCCGCACCGACCCCGAGCGTGATTTTCCATTCGCTGGAATTGCTGTAGCGGGCATCGTCGAAACCCGTGCCCGGATCCGCAACGCGGTCCGACTTGCCGATATCGGCAGCGAAAGCAGGCGCGTTGACCGCCTCGGCTATCGGCAGCGCGCCAAGGCAGAGCGCCGCAGTCAGCAGGTTTTTCTGAAATTTCATCTTAAAAATCTTCGTCATGATCCAATCCGTTGCGGCACCACACCTCGGAAACCTCGGAACCGGGTTTCGTTGAGGATGACGCTACGCGGGCACAATTGCGGAGACATTACGTGGTGCCGTGCATGATAAAACATCGCCGTCGGCGGTTTTCTGATCGCAAAGCGCGCGGCATTTGTTACAACGCCAGAGAGGCGCGTCCGCTTGCTTTGCTGGTCGGGCGGAAGAGGGAGAGAGACAGTGACGAAACGGGAAACCGTCGAAAGACGGCTGAGCGAGGTTCTGCCGGGCGCGATCCGCCCCTATACGCAGACGGAACTGAAATCCGTTCTTTCGACGCTGAAGGATATCGGCAAGGCAGAGCCGGCGGTCGCCGCGCTGATGGCCGAAGAAGGCCCGTTGAAGGACTTCATTGCCAATGCATTTACTCTTTCTCCCTACTTGCGCGACATGGCAGCGGCGGATGAAGGCCTGCTGTCGCTGGCAATGTCGAAACCGCTTGAGCCGCTGCTGACCGATCTGGTTCGTGAGGCGCGCGACTGCTGGAAGCCGCGGGAAGATGGTGGCACACCGAGCGAAGCCGAGGTGATGTCGCGGTTGCGGATCGCCAAGAGGCGCCTGTCTTTTATCGCCGCCCTTGCCGATCTCGCCCGCATCTTCACCGCCCGCGATACGACACGCTGGCTGAGCGACATGGCGGATGCCTCGCTCTCGGCGACCATCGACCACCTGCTGCTGTCGGCTCATGAGAGCGGCAAGCTCAAGCTGAAAAATGTCGCAGCGCCCAGCGAGGGTTCCGGGCTGATCGTGCTCGGCATGGGCAAGCTCGGCGCGCGCGAGCTTAACTATTCCTCCGATATCGATGCCGTCGTTTTCTTCGAACCGTCTGC
The DNA here is from genome assembly GCA_025667525.1 of Glebionis coronaria. NCBI lineage: Eukaryota > Viridiplantae > Streptophyta > Magnoliopsida > Asterales > Asteraceae > Glebionis > Glebionis coronaria. The sequence goes on from JANFOE010002303.1 coordinate 74,800, forward strand.
CGGCATCATGGACGATCCCTATGATGCGACGGAGAATTTCGGCCGTATGATGCGCCGCCTCGTGCGCATCATGCAGGAGCGCACCGCCGATGGTTATGTCTTCCGCACCGATCTCAGGCTGCGGCCAGACCCTGGCTCAACGCCGCTCGCCATTCCCGTGGAGGCGGCGCTGCTTTATTACGAGGGCAGGGGCCAGAACTGGGAACGGGCCGCCTATATCAAGGCACGCCCGGTGGCAGGCGATATCAAGGCGGGCGAAAACTTCCTGCGCGAGCTGACGCCCTTCATCTTCCGCAAATATCTCGATTATGCGGCAATTGCCGATATCCACTCCATCAAGCGCCAGATCCACGCCCATAAGGGCCATGGTGCGATTGCGGTGAAGGGCCATAATGTCAAGCTCGGGCGCGGCGGCATCCGTGAGATCGAGTTTTTCGCCCAGACCCAGCAGCTGATCGCCGGCGGGCGCATGCCGCCGCTACGCGTACGCGCGACCGAAGAGGCGCTGGCGGCACTGACCGAGGCAAAATGGATCGACGCCGAAACCCGCGACAGCCTGACGGAAGCCTATTGGTTCCTGCGCGAGGTGGAACACCGCATCCAGATGGTGCGCGACGAGCAGACGCATGTGCTGCCGGACACGGAAGCCGAATTGAAACGCATCGCCTTCATGCTGGGTTTCGAGGACACAAAGGCTTTTTCGGACAAGCTGGAAGAAGTGCTGCGGCTGGTGGAGCGGCGCTATTCGGCGCTGTTCGAGCAGGAGGTGAAGCTGTCGGGCGAGGCCGGCAATCTCGTTTTCACCGGCCAGAAGGACGATCCAGACACGCTGAAGACGCTCTCCACGCTTGGCTTTCAGCGGCCGGAGGATATCTCCCGTGTCATCCGCACCTGGCACAATGGGCGTTACCGGGCGACGCAATCGGTCGAGGCGCGCGAGCGGCTGACGGAACTGACGCCTGACCTGCTGCGCGCCTTCGGCGAAAGCAAGCGGGCCGACGAGGCGCTGCTGCGCTTCGATAACTTCCTCTCCGGCCTGCCGGCGGGCATTCAGCTCTTCTCGTTGCTCGGCAACAATCCCGCACTCCTGTCGTTGCTGGTGACGATCATGTCGTCGGCCCCGCGTCTGGCCGAAATCATCGCCGCCCGCCCGCATGTCTTCGACGGCATGCTCGACCCGGCTTTGATGAGCGACGTGCCGACACGCGACTATCTCGCCCACCGCATGGGCAACTTTCTCTCCAACGCCCGTCATTACGAGGACATTCTCGACCGGCTGCGCATTTTCGCCGCCGAACAGCGGTTCCTCATCGGCGTCAGGCTGCTGACCGGCGCGATCCGCGGCGAGGTCGCCGCCCGCGCCTTCACCCACCTTGCCGATCTGGTCATCGAGGCGGCGCTGAATGCGGTGCTTTCGGAGATGGAGGCGGCGCACGGCACCTATCCCGGCGGGCGCGTTGCCGTCATGGGCATGGGCAAGCTCGGCTCCTTCGAGCTGACGGCCGGTTCGGACGTCGATCTCATCCTGCTCTATGATTATGACGACACCGCCCATGAATCGACCGGCGCAAAGCCGCTGGATGTGGTGCGTTATTTCACCCGCGTCACCCAGCGGCTGATTGCAGCCCTTTCGGCCCCAACGGCTGAAGGCGTTCTCTATGAGGTCGATATGCGACTTCGCCCGTCCGGCAACAAGGGGCCGGTGGCGACCCGCATTTCCGCCTTCGAGAAATACCAGCGTGAGGAGGCCTGGACCTGGGAGCATATGGCGCTGTCGCGCGCCCGCCTCGTCTGCGGCGAAGACACACTGATGGAGGATGCACGCCGCATCATTGCCTCCATTCTATCGCAGAAGCGCGATCTGGCGAAGGTTTCCGCCGATGTGCTGGAGATGCGAAACCTCATAGAGCAGGAGAAACCGCCGGAGAACATCTGGGACTTCAAACTCATCAATGGCGGGTTGATCGACCTCGAATTCATCGCCCAATATCTGACGCTTGTGGGCCCGGTGAAGGGCCTTGCCGCGCACGAACCCGGCCGCAACACGGCCGAGGCGCTTCAGATGCTGGCCGCGCCCGTCATGGAACCGCAGGCCTTCGATGACTGCATGGCGGCGATTTCGCTCTACACCGAAATTTCGCAGATCGTGCGGCTGTGTATCGATGGTGCCTTCAACCCGAAGGAAGCACCGGCTGGATTGATCGATCTTGTATGCCGGGCGGGGGATTGCCCTGACATTGCGACGCTCGAGGGCGAGGTGAAGCGGCTGTCGAAGGCGGTGCGGAAGGCGTTCGTGGCGGTGGTGAAGAATGGCGGGTAGGGTTGGTGGGTGCTACACCCCTCTCTGCCCTGGCGGGCATCTCCCCCACAAGGGGGGAGATCGACCAGCGGCAATCGCTCGATAATCTCAAACGTTGTGAATTTCTCGGGGAGCATCCTTCTAGCTGATCTCCCCACCTGTGGGGGAGATGCCCGGCAGGGCAGAGGGGGGTAAACCACACCCACCAAGCTTCAATGCACCGTCCCACACCGCCCCGCCGCGTGCGGAATAATGATCGTCACCACCGTCCCACGCCCCTCACACGAGCGGATCTTCATCGTCCCGCCATGCAGCTTCACCAGCGAACGGGAAATCGCAAGACCAAGCCCCGAGCCGCCCTGGCTCTTGGCATATTGGCTCTGCACCTGTTCAAAGGGCTGGCCGATCTTTCCCAGCGCCTGTGTGGGAATGCCGATGCCGGTATCGGCGATGGTGAGGATCATCGCGGCCTCATGCACGTGGGTGCGCAGCGCAATGCTGCCGCCATTGCCCGTAAATTTCACGGCGTTGGAAAGCAGGTTGAGCATGATCTGCTTCATGGCGCGACGGTCGCCCTGCATGGTGAGGCCAGCGCAGACCTTCTGCTGCACGGTGATGTTCTTCTGTTCGGCCTGGATGGCCGTCAGCCGCAGGGTTTCCTCGATCAGCGGCGCGAGATCGATTGTCTCGCGGTTGATGCGCATGTGGCCCGCCTCGATCTTCGACATGTCGAGAATATCGTTGATGACATTGAGCAGATGCTTGCCGCTGTCATGGATATCGCGCGCATATTCAGAATATTTCGGTGAGCCGACAGGGCCGAACATCTCGTTCAGCAGGATTTCGGAGAAACCGAGGATGGCGTTGAGCGGCGTGCGCAACTCGTGGCTCATATTGGCCAGGAATTCCGATTTCGCCCGGTTTGCTGCCTGGGCGCGCTCTTTTTCGGCAAGGTAATTGGCGTTGGCGTCGGAAAGCTCGGTTTTCTGGCGCTCCAATTTGTGCTGCGAGGCCGAGAGATCGCCAATGGTAGCCATCAGCCGGCGCTCGGAATCGCGCAGTCGTTCCTGATGGCGCTTGAGAAGCGTGATATCGGTGCCGACAGAGACGAGGCCACCGTCGCGGGTGCGGCGTTCGTTGATCTGCAGCCAGCGATTATCGGCGAGCTGCACTTCCGTTGTGCGGGACAGGCCGGACTGGTCCGCATCGGCGACGCGGCGTTCGACGACAGGGCGGGCGGCGGCGGCATGGACCGTGCTTTTTTCGGTCCCGGCCACAAGCACGCTGTCCGGCAGGCCATAGGCCTTCTGGTAGTGGGTGTTGCACATCACGAGGCGATCGTTCTTGTCCCACAGCACGAAGGCTTCCGAGGTGGATTCGATCGCGTCTGCGAGGCGCTGGTCGGCCTCTGCATAACGCTGGGCAAGACGGTGCTGCTCGGTGACGTCCATGGCGATACCGATGACACGCGGACCGTTATTCGTGCGGATGACCTGCGCACGGGCCCGCAGCCAGACATAATGACCCTTGGAATGGCGCATGCGGAAAATCTGGTCGATCTGGCGCAGGTTGCCGCAGCCGACGGCGCGGGCGAGTTCATAGAGATTACCGTCTTCGGAATGCATCATGCGGGCTGCGTCGGAAAAGGAGAGCGGCGCTGCCTTTGGCGGCATGCCCAGAATTTCATAAAGCGAACCGGACCAGAACATGCGGCGGCTGGAAAGATCGAAATCCCACAGGCCGCAGCGGCCGCGCGACAGCGCCGTTTCCACCCGCAAGTTGGATTCCGCAAAGATGTCGTCCGCGTCGCGGGCGCGCTTCACCTGCATGTAATAGGCATAGAGGACGACGAGCAGGATCGATGAAATGCCGGCAAAGAGCGTCACGTTCATGGCGATTTCGCTGCGCCAGAAGGAGCGGATCGGCTGCAGCGAACGTGCCGCGATCACCATCGCGCCGTCATCGCCAAACGGGATCATCGTCGCATAATGCTGCTGGCCATCGATATTGGTCTCGATGGTGCCGGGCGCCCCGGGAAAACGCTGCACGATGGCGATCTCCGGCAGCAGGGCAGGCAGCGAGGTGCCGACATACAGCATCGCTTCCTCGCCCGCACCGGCGAAGATGCGGCCGTTGCTGCCCGATAGCAGCACCATCGTGCCATCAGCCAGGCTGCCGGACGGAAGGGCAGCGACAAGGCTTGCTTCGGCACCGGCGCGATCCTGTGCGGCAAAGACCGCGCCCTTGTTGAGAAGCGCTGCCTTGGCGGTGAGTGCCGTCAGCGCCGTGGAGTGGCGGGCGGCCTCTTCCATACGGCCATATTCTGCCGCAATGCCGAGCATGCGCGAGGCCGCAACGACCACGAGAAAGGCGAGGATGAGAATAGGAATGAGACGCTTCAACAGGGTCTCGACCTGCGGCGCCGGACGGTCGGCGCCATTCATCAAACCCATGAGGTCGCTGGAAAGCCTTTCGCCCCAGGCCGCAAGATCAGAAAATTTGGCATACGGCCGCTCATCGCCCGCAGTCGCCCGCCGCACGTTCGTCATTGTCCCGCCTTTAGATATCCCCACTGATTCGAAGCGCCGCCGCTCGAATATGCCTAATGAATCAAATGCGATTCGCCCTGTCCAGAGGCAAAAGTTAAAAGAATTTTAACCCCTTGAACCGACTCCGTATTTTTTCGGGACAATTGGACACCGCTTCTCGCAAGCCGGGTTTCGCGAAGAAAATCAGTGGGCCGGCACCCTGCTATCTGCTGTTGAGGGACAGGATTTGGGCACCGTCAGATCCCATCGAAGGCATCGAGGGCAGGGCCGAGTGCTGCGATGACGCCGTTTCCCGCGGCGGGAAGGCCGGTCAATATGGCGCTGACAATGTCGTCGCGCGTCGCACCGTGGGCCTTGGCCTCCATCACATGAAAACCAATGCCGCTTTCCAGCCGGAGCGCTGCCAGAATGCCAATGTAGATCAGACTTTGCGTTTTCTCGTCCAGCGTCGACGCAGCACCCAGAGCCTGCACTGCCTGAAACCAGGCCGCCTTGTGGGCTGGCGCATCGGTCATGAAGCGCTGAAACGAAGCGCTGGTTCTGGACATGTCGGTCATTTCTTTCCCTCTTCGTTCATAGGGCCGACTGCAGCCCCACTGCCTCTGATGATGTCGCTGAACGCAGGACGCCGCCTTGATGGAAATCAAGACGGCGTCGCGGAGGAGGTCGCAATAATGTCTATTCGCGGCAATCAGCCTTGCAGGATACGCCCGACGATGTCGCTTACATCGGTCGAGAGCCCTTTTGCCGCAGCGATGCTCGAAAGTGCGGCTTTCGCATGCTCTGCACGGCCGGGCTCCAGCGAGCGCCAGGAGCGCATGGAGGTGAGGATGCGGGCGGCGAGCTGCGGGTTGCGCTTGTCGATCGCGATGATCTGCTCGGCGAGGAACCGATAGGCTGCGCCATCGGCACGGTGGAAGCCGGTCGGGTTCGAGAAGGCGAGCGTGCCCACCAGCGAACGTACCCGGTTCGGATTGGTCGCAATGAAATGTTTCGACTTCATCAGCGTCTTGATCCGTTCCAGCGCGCCTTCCCCGGGAATGGCCGCCTGCAGCGAGAACCACTTGTCGAGCACCAGCGCATTGTCGGCAAAACGTTTCTCGAAAGCGGCAAGAGCTTCCTGCGTTTCGGCGCTGTCGGGGAAGCGCTGCGTCAGGACACTCAGCGCATAGGCGAGATCGGTCATGTTGCCGGCGCTTGCATAGGCCTTGGCGGCCCGCTCCGGCGTTGCCTCGGCGAAGGCGAGGAAGCTCAAGGCGCCGTTGCGCAGCGACCGGCGGCCCGCGCTCTCGGCGTCTGGGCTGTAGGCTGCATTATCGGCATCACCCTCAGCAAGTCGACGAAGCGTTTCAAGTCCGGCGGTCGCGATCGCTTTTATCGTTTCGTTGCGCGCCTTGTGGATCGCGTCTGGATCGGTGTTGCCACCAAGTTCGCGGGCAATATCGGTTTCACTTGGCAAGGCAAGCGCCTGTGCACGGAAGGCGGGTTCCAGCGTGTCGTCGCCGATGATTTCGATGAGCGTCGCAGAGAGAGCCGAATCCGCGCGGACCTCTTCGCCTTTTTGCACGGCCTTCGTGGCAGCAGTGAGCGCCGGCAGGGCAAGGTCGGTCAGCGCCTGGAAACGAGCGAACATGTCCGTCTCATGCCGGGCGATCTGCACCAGATCAGCCGCATTCTGCTCGAAATGCAGATTGATCGGCGCGGAGAAGCTGCGGTTGATCGACAGCACCGGGCGCGAGGAAATACCGGAGAAGGAGAAGGTCTGGTTGCGCTCCGTCAGGTGCAGCACGCCATCGCGATACTCACCGCCTTCCACGGCCTGCGGTTCGGCGATCTGGCCATTGTCGAGGATCAGCGCTAGAGACAGCGGAATGTGGCGCGGCTGTTTCACCGGCTGGCCGGGTGTCGGCGCGGTGGTTTGCTCGAGCGTGAGTTTGAACGTCGATTTGCCAGCGTCATAAGCCGAGGAAACCGAGACAAGCGGCGTTCCGGCTTGCGTGTACCACAGCGAAAACTGCGACAGATCGCGGCCGCTGGCGTCAGAAAAGCTCCTGACGAAATCCTCGACCGTGGCCGCTTCACCGTCATGACGCTCGAAATAGAGGTCCATGCCCTTCTTGAAGTCGTCAGCGCCGAGGATCGTGGCGATCATGCGGGTGACTTCGGCACCCTTTTCATACACGGTCGTCGTGTAGAAGTTGTTGATTTCGCGGTATGTATCCGGACGTGGCGGGTGCGCCAGCGGGCCGGAATCCTCCGGGAACTGCTCGGATTTCAGGTGGCGCACATCGGCGATGCGCTTGACCGGACGCGAGCGCATGTCGGCGGAAAACTCCTGGTCGCGATAGACCGTCAGGCCCTCCTTCAGGCACAGCTGGAACCAGTCGCGGCAGGTGATGCGGTTGCCCGTCCAGTTGTGGAAATATTCATGCGCGATGATGCGCTCGATATTGGCGTAATCCGCGTCGGAGGCGGTTTCCGGGTCGGCCAGCACGAATTTGTCGTTGAAGACGTTGAGGCCCTTGTTCTCCATCGCGCCCATGTTGAAATCGGACACGGCGACGATCATGAAGATATCGAGGTCATATTCGCGGCCGAAGCGCTCTTCGTCCCATTTCATCGAACGCTTCAGCGCGTCCATGGCATAGGCCGCACGCGGCTCCTTGCCATGCTCGACGTAAATCTTCAGCGCCACATCGCGGCCGGACATGGTGGTGAATGTGTCTTCGACCACGCCGAGATCGCCGGCGACGAGTGCGAAAAGATAGCTGGGCTTTGGATGCGGATCGAACCAGGCCGCGAAGTGACGGCCTTCATCGTAATTGCCGCCGCCGAGGAAATTGCCGTTCGAAAGCAGCAGGGGATTGCCTTCCTTCGCCGCGATGATCGTCACAGTGTAGGGCGCAAGCACATCGGGACGGTCGGGGAAATAGGTGATACGGCGGAAACCTTCCGCCTCGCACTGCGTGCAATAAACGCCATTGGTGCGGTAAAGCCCCATCAGCTGCGTATTGACCTGCGGATTGATGTAATTGGTGACGCAAATCTCGAAGGGGGATTCCGCCGGGAGGTCGCGGATGGTCAGGCTGTCGGGCGTGGCGTCATATTGATCGGCGGGAAGCTCCAACTGATCGAGCAGCAGGCCGGAAAGCGTCAACTCGTCGCCATCGAGAACCAGGGGCGCCTGCCGGTTAGCGCCTTCGCGGCGGTGGAAAATCAGACGGGCTTCGACCTTCGTGTTCTTGGGGTCGAGTTCGAAGGTGAGATCCACCCGCTCCAGAACGAAATCGGTGGGGCGGTAATCTGCCAGGTGAACGATCTGGCCCGTGTCTGTTCGCATGACTATCCCTGAATAACTTGGCGTGGTCTTCCGGCATCATGTCGTCATAAGGCCCGGATGTAAAATCGGTAGAGTATTCGTCACGTTCATGTGCGCGTCGGAGGACATTCTGTCCCGCCCTGGAAGGCTTTGCCGGCCACGCAGACAATCCTCCCGCCGCCGGACCATGGGACCATCGCAGCAAATGTTGAACGATTGCTGAAATTATATTTTATTTTCTTCAAATTTTAGCGCCCGCGACTTTTGGTCTGTGGCCATCCCGTCAGCCGGGCAAACGAAGCCTCCCCAGATCAACCGAATTCATGGGTAAATAACATTTTTTGCTGTAAAGCCTCGGAAGAATGCTCTAGCCTTGGCGCATCCACTTCTCCTGCGTCGTCCTTTCCCGCATGAAAATTCCCCGATGGCGTGTCTGTGCAGCCGATATGAGTAACTGCCAATGAACGCCGAACCGATGAATCCCTTCGTGGGATTAGCATGAAGCTGATTTCGGTCGGCTTCTTTCTCGTCATGCAGACCTGTATCAAGGCCGCAGGCGATGTGCCGGCCGGCCAGATCACCTTCTTCCGCTCCGCCTTCGCCATTCTGCCCATCGTCGTTTATCTCGCATGGCTGCACGCGCTGGCAAGCGCGCTGCACACCAACAATCTTCTCGGCCATTTCAAGCGCGGTTTTCTCGGCATTCTTTTCCATGGTCTGCGGCTTTTACGGGCTGACCATGTTGCCGCTGCCGGAATTCATCGCCATTGGTTATGCCTCGCCGCTGCTCGCGGTCGTTTTGCCGCCTTCATCCTGCGCGAAAAAGTGCGCGTTTATCGCTGGAGCGCGGTCTTCGTTGGCATGATGGGCGTGCTGGTCATTCTGTGGCCGAAGATGACGCTTTTGAAGGAAGGCGGTTTTTGCCGCGGGCGAGGGGCTGGGCGCCATCGCCGTGCTATGCGGTGCGGCGCTGGGCGGACTGGCGATGATCCAGGTGCGACAGTTGGTGGAAACGGGAGAGAAAACGCCGACCATCGTGCTCTATTTCTCGCTGACTGCCACCCTGCTGTCACTGCTGAGCGTGCCCCTTGGCTGGAGCGCGCTGACGATGACACAGGCCGTGCTGTTGATCACCAGCGGCATCTGCGGCGGCGTTGCGCAAATCTTCCTGACGGAAAGTTACCGCCACGCGGAAGTCTCCGTCATCGCGCCCTTCGAATATAGCTCCATCGTCTTCGGGATCGCCGTCTCCTACATCCTGTTCGGCGACATCCCCACGGCGACCATGCTGATCGGCACCGCGATCGTGATCCTCGCTGGCATCTTCATCATTTTCCGCGAGCATCAACTGGGCTTGGCAAGACGCGCGGCCCGCAAGGCCTCGACGCCGCAGGGGTGAGGAGCGCTATTGTCGGTGTTTCAGTGCAACCGCTTCCGTCATCCCGGCCTTGAGCCGGGATCCAGCCGACGCGCGTCCGCGCGGCGACAAGAGTTCTTTCAGCCCAAGGACTTGGGCTGGCTGGATGCCGGATCAGGTCCGGCATGACGGATTGGATGACGCGTGGTCGAAGACAAGATCGAGAGTGCCGTTTTTCGTCTCAACCGGCGTTAACGGAGCAAGGACGGCTGGGCGCGCACTACAGCCTTGTGACTCGGTTCAAGACTTCGTCGCAGCCTTTCGAAAAAACCACAAAAGCAAAAGGCGCCTTCCCGAAGAAAGACGCCAGCGCGCAATCATATCTATCGACCGAGCCTGAGCTGGCCTGAGTGCTTCTCAGCGCTCGCGGAAATCCGCAAAGACGGCCGAGGGACGCGTCACGCGGGACCTGCTGCATGGCAGCGCGTGCGGTCATCTGTTCGTTTGCGGCAGCGCCGAAACGGTGGTAGCCCTGACTGGAGCGGGCGCCGAGGCCTGCCAGGCGGAGCGTTTCAAAGCCGGAATGTACCGGACGGAAGCGAGTGGTCATTGCCTTGGTTCCTTTAACCGAATTCCTCCCAAGACATGGGTCGCTATATCGCAGCGCAGCATGGATTCGGCAAGCTGGCCAAATGCGCCGCTGTTATGCGTAATCCGCATGGCTTTCTTCATAAATCATTTACATTGAACAGTAATGAGGCAGTCAGGCTCTGGCCACTTTCGCTGAAATGCCAATAAATCCTGCCATGCCAATGACTTACTGGCTGGCGCGTTCAGCAGTTCCTGCGGATTGCAGGCTGGCGAGCGCCGGCAGAATCAGGTGGCCGGCTGCGACATCACGCCACTGTCCGCGCATGGTATGGATGGTGCCGGTGCCGCCGAAGAAGAAACGTGCGGTGAAGTTGCCGAGAAGCAACAGGTGTTTCGGCTCCGCAAGCGCAATCTGACGCTCGATGAAGGGGCGGCAGATATCCATTTCGGCCTGGGTCGGCGGGCGGTTGCCAGGCGGCCGCCAGGGAACGACGTTGCCGAGCATGATGGTGCTGCGCTCGAAACCGATGGCTGCGAGCATGCGATCCAGCAGCAGGCCGGCTTTGCCGGCGAAAGGCAGGCCCTCGCGGTCGTCATCGGCGTCAGGCATCGGGCCGAGCACCATGATACCGGAGGCGGGATCGCCTTGGCTGAAAATCGTATTGCGCGCGCTGTTCTTGAGATTGCAGCCGCTGAAACCCTCGAGCGCGGTTTTCAGCTCCCCAAGCGATTGTGCGCTTTCCGCCGCAAAACGTGCGGCCGCCACGGCCTGCTCGTCCGGCATGGCGACATTCTGCTGAATGGCGGGGGCTGCCGGTGCGCCGCGCGCAGGAGCGCTCCGGCCTGGCGCCTGGCGGTTAGGCGCATCAGCACGGCGATCGGCCGGGCTTTCCACTTGCCGGGCCGATGCGGCCGTATCCTGCCCCGGCATCGACCGGGCAGGGCGGGCGGCGGCAAATTCGGCGAAACGGTCGACCGGGGTCTCTTCCAGCAACCAGTCGACGCCTGCATCCGCATGGAAATGCAGAAGGGCGGCAAGTTCGGCCGGGAGAGGTCTTGGGCGGCGATCATGGGCGGAAACTACCGCATGTTCCCCGCCCGGGGAACCCGCAAATCACGCTGTCCAGCGCTGAATATCGCCGCTTTCGCCGATCATGGCGAGACCATGGGCAATCGAAAGCAACTCGCCGCCGCTTTCGATCCGGTCGGCATCGAAACGGCGGGTGAAGAGCTCCCCGCACCGCCGGCACGAAGGAGGTGCCGCCAGTCAGGAAAACCTTGTCGATCGCATCAGGCGCAACCTGCGTCTTTTCCAGAACCTCGTCGAGCGCTTCTTCGATCTTGCCGAGATCCTCGGCGATCCAGCTGTTGAAATCGCTGCGTTTCACCATCTTGCGTCCGGCCTTGCCGAGTGGTGCAAAGTTGAATTCCGCTTCTTCCGCTGACGACAGCGCCATCTTGGTGGGGCGGAAATCGCCTGATAGAGCGGGTAGCCCTCGTCATGTTCGACGAGATCGATGAACATTTCCAGCTTTTCCGGTTCCAGCGCCGAGCGCACCAGCGATTTCAGGTCGGTGAACTCCTTCGAGGGTCTTGAAGATCGACAGCTGGTTCCAGCGGCCGAAATTCACGTAATAGCCGGAGGGCACGTCCAGCACCTTGTCGAAGCTCTTGAACTTGCTGCCCTTGCCGATCTCAGGCGAGACCAGATTGTCGATCATGCGGAAGTCGAAATGGTCGCCCCGCAACACCGACGCCGGAATGGCCGATGGGGGGTGGCAGAAAGCTTGCCGGCATGGGTCTCGAAACGGATCAGTGAATAGTCTGTGGTGCCGCCGCCGAAATCCGCCACAAGCACATTGGCGTCTTTCTTCAGGCTTTGGGCGAAATAATAGGCGGCCGCCACCGGCTCGTAGACATAGTGGATTTCCGGGAAGCCGGCGCGGGTGAGCGCTTCGTTGTAACGGGCAAGAGCGAGCGTCTCGTCGGGATTGCTGCCGGCGAACCGCACCGGGCGGCCGGCGATGACGGTCGACACATTTTCGGGCCATTCGGCCCCGGCATAGGTCTTCAACTTGCGCAGGAAAACCTCCATCAGATCTTCGAAGCTCTGGCGCTTGGCGAAAATCAGCGTTCCCTGAAACAGCGGCGAGGGCCCGCGAATGTCTTGATCGACTGCAGGAAACGACAGTCACCGGCGTTGTCGATGAACTGGCGGATGGCGGCATGGCCCGCCTCCACATGCAGGGCGGCCGCACCGAGGCCGGCATCCTTCATGAAGGACAGCGCGGTGCGCATGCTGTCATCCGTGCCGCGCTGCTGGTGAAGCGCATGGAGTGGCTTGCGCCCGCCGTGGTCGGAAAGAGCCATGACCGTGTTGGTCGTGCCGAAATCGAGGCCGAGAGCCCGCTTTTGCGTCATCGCCATATCCTTGTGTCGATAGAAGAACCCGCCCGGCCCCTTGGGGCGGCCCGGCGTGAAAATAAGGGATGCTCTTGGCATCCCGATGTCAGAGGAGGGCGGTTGATTGCACAGGGCGAACGGAATGACAAGCGTCGGCGGTCTTTTTTCGATCTACACCGCCTCTGTGCGCGGCGGCCGCAAAGTTACGGCAACCCAAGGGTCATATGGTAAATGGGTTCACAACTCTATTGTGAAAGTGCAAAGTAGTTGCTTGCTATTGCATTAGGAAGTTCTGTTATAGCGAGTTCTGTAAAAAGAACAGGCAGCGGGATGAAGCCGCTCTCTATTGGATAGAATATTAATTTACCCTTGGCATGTCCCGCCGGGCATGCTGTCTTTGATTGTCAGTTGTTCGTAGTTTTGGAAGTTTGATGCCCCACAGGATCGGTCAAAACACCGCGGAGGACGAGGCGGCGGACCATGCCCCTGCCGTTCAGGGCGACATGGGCGTTTTCTTCCGGCAGTTCATGGCCCTCATGGAGGCCTCCCAGCAGGGGTTATGCGCTGTTTGACGGCAGTGATGCGTTGCGGTTCGCCAACAGCGCGTTTCGCGTTGCGCTCGGTATCGGGCCGCAGGATTTTCCAAGCTGGGTTGAGCTCATGCGCGCCGGGTTTCGAAACGCGACCGGCACAACCATCGAAACATCGGATTTCGAGCTCTGGCTGCGCTCCGCCAAGACGCGGCGCGGCAAGTTGCCGTTTCGCACCATCGAGACCAGTCTCAAGGATGGGCGTGGACCTTGACGACCGAAACCACGCTGCCGGGCGGGGTGGATGCTGTGCGTGGTCACCGATGTGTCGGAACTCGGCGTCGAGTTGCGCGACCTGCGTCAGGAACGGGACCGGGCGCTGAAATCCGCCTTGAGCGATGAGCTGAACCGGCCTCGGCAACCGCCGTTACGCCATGGACACTCTCAACCACCTGCTCGGCCCAAACAAGGCCCAGGCGCTTGCCGTCATCATCATGGACATCGATCACTTCAAGAGTGTCAACGACCGCTTCGGCCATGCCTACGGCGACATGGTGCTGCAAGATTTCGCGGCACGGCTGTCTTCCACCGCCGGCCGGGACGACCTTCTCGGGAGAATCGGTGGCGAAGAGTTTTTGCTGGTACTCAGCGGCTCACGCATGCACAGCGCCGAAAACACTGATGCGCCAGCTTCAACTGTCTCTGGCCGATGCCGCGCCGCTGCGCGACATGCCCGATTTTCGCTATAGTTGTTCAGCCGGCATTGCCTATGCCAATCCCGGTGAGCGCGCCAGCGACGTTTTGCGACACGCCGATACGGCACTTTATGAAGCGAAGAACACCGGGCGGAACCGCTACGTGATCTACGGAGCGGCCCCGTGACCGGCCCATTGCGGCTCAGCCCCAGTTCGATTTCGCCGCGCCGCCATCCACCCGCAGCATCGTGCCGGTAATGTAGCTCGCGGGAACAGAGCAAAGGAATGCGCCGGCAGCAGCGAATTCGTCCACCGTGCCCAGACGGCCGGCCGGAATGCTCTTGACGGATGCTTCGCGAATGTCCTCCAGGGTCTTGCCCAAGCGCTTGGCGTTGGCGCCATCCAGCTCATCAATGCGGTCGGTGTGGATGCGGCCGGGCAGCAGGAGGTTGGAGGTGATGCCGAAGCCCGCACTTCGGAGACAGCGTCTTGCTCCAGCCGACGAGCGCGCCGCGCAGCGTATTGGAAAGGGCCAGATTCGGGATCGGCTCGAACACGCCTGAGGAGGCGACGGTGAGGATGCGGCCGAACCACTGTTCCTTCATCTGCGGCAGCAGCGCGTTGGTGAGCGTGATGACGCGCAGCACCATCGACTGGAAGAAGGTATCGAGCTTGTCCGCCGTCATCTCCTGGGCAAGGCCCGGTGTCGGTCCGCCGGTATTATTGACGAGAATATCGATGCCGCCGAGCTTGTCCTTAACGGCTTGCACCATGGCCTCGACAAAATTGTCATCGCCAAGGTCGCCCCACACCCAGTCGGCTTTGCCCTTGCCGAGCGCATTGATCGCCTTGCAATTCGCCGCCAGTTTCTCGCCGCTTCTGCCAACCAGAAGAACGTTGACGCCTTCTTTCGCCAGCGCGGTGCAATGCCAAGCCCAAGGCCGCGAGAGGAAGCGAGAACGAGGGCCCGTTTGCGGAAATGCCGAGATCCATGGATTTTGTCCTGTCTTGAGAGTGCTGTATCCGCTGGTTATAGAGCATTTCGGCGAAATGTGGACCATCGTCGCCACCTTACTCAGCTTCGCCGTCTCGCTTTCCATGGCATGGTTCGTCAGGCGGCAGAACCGCCGGCTGACGATCGTGTTCACCACGGATGAGGAGTGGGCGGTTCGAGTGTCCTCACCCGTCAGGCTAAGCGGGGAGGGAGTTTCAAAGGAGCTGTGGCGGTTCTACGACCTTCTGCCAAATACCAAAAGACAGACATGATCACGATTGCCGCCGCCCGTCAGAACCAGCGGCGATATGGCTTCGTTGTAAAAGAGCCAGACCCAAACCGGTCCGAGGATGACGTCCAGCATGGAAATTAATCCGGCTTCGCCGGCGTTTATGCGCCGGGACCCTTGCAGCAGAAGTATATAGCCGAGGGCCGTGGTGAAAACGCCGTAAAGCGCACACGCAACGACCTGCGTCGGAGCGGGAAGCTCAAACCGCATCAGCGGGCAGCGCGACGCAAAGGCAGATCAGCGCGGCGAGAGCGGTCATCAGAGCGGTATCCATGTCGGGGAAGCGCTTCGCGATGACGATTTGGGTGGCGCATCCTGTGGTCATTACGAAGGCAGCAAAGATGCCTAGCATATCCTGCTGAGATACCGCCGCGCCGACCGAAATCAATACGCCGACGAAAGCGGCGCAGCCGGCAATGGCGAAACGGTAGCTTACCCGATCCCGCAAGGACATAAATGCGATGACGGCCACAATAAAAGGAAGCGTTGCATAGATCGTCATCACGTTGGCGACGGTGGTCAAGCGCAACGACGCGACATAGGTGATCGCAGCGATCGCAGACACTACGCATCCGGCAAGGCCGGGCAAGCCGAATGACGTCAGCGACCGCTGTCTGGTAAGTCTATTGCTAAGCAGAAGAAACGCCCCGAGAGCCAAAAGGTGAAAGCTGAGCGCCACGCCACCATCGACCACACATCCATATCGGCCATGCGCACGAAAAGCCCTGCTGTGCTCCATAAAACTGCGGAGGCTGCAACAAGATATATGCCACTGGAACGCTCATGTGATAGACTCATGTCGGCACCACCCCGAGGAGGTAAGTATGTATAATCAGTACTGTAGACGATCGGTCTAGTGATGGGTGTTCAATCTGCGACACGCATGCGTCTCATTTCGGAGGGAATGCGCCAGCTGCTTGCTCATGGTTATGAGGGCGTCGGGATCGGCCCGATCCTGAAGGAAGTGGATGTGCCAAAAGGGTCCTTCTACTACTTCTTTGCAAGGCAAGGACGACTTCGTGGTGGCGGTCATCGAGGCCTACGAGCGAAAATACGCGCAGATCAGGGGAAAGCCTTTT